>BSQZ01000051.1:3990000-4057500 GCA_033239005.1 Lamellibrachia satsuma
TCATTATGTAATATAAGTGCAAAACGACGTTTACCAAAATGAACCGTCAACCAGGAATGAATGATTATTAATATGTGCTGATAAAATAGCAGCTGCCGTTGTTGCTGCCAGTATTGATGGGTCTGCTTGTATGTCGCAACGTGTGTCTCGAACGAACAAAGGCTATTGACTGTGTAATCATTGTATGTCGCAGCGTTTGTCCTGAACAAAGGCTACTGACTGTGTAATCATTGTATGTCGCAACGTGTGTCCTGAACAAAGGCTATTGACTGTGTAATCATTGTATGTCGCAACGTGTGTCCTGAACAAAGGCTACTGACTGTGTAATCATTGTATGTCGCAACGTGTGTCCTGAACAAAAGCTACTGACTGTGTAACCATTGTATGATTCCTATACACAACTGTTACCATCAACATTATTTATGCTGCTGCTGCATATATATATATATATATATATATATATATATATATATATATATATATATATATATATATATATATATATATATATATATATATATATATATATAATTCAATATATAGATATAGTAAATTCAATGTAGCTCAACACACCACTAGAAAACAATACACCCATGACACTACGCACACAACCAATACTCCTGCTAACGACGGCGCCATTGACATCTCCACCGCCACGACCGACGCGTCCCACGCCGTCGCTCCCCGACAACCGGCGCCCGATCCCTCCATGATTACCGCCGCTACGGGCGCAGGTGGCCGCGTCGGATTCCACTACAGAAAGTCGATAAATTAGCCCGGCGTAGACGGCGCATCGGCCAGAGTAACCGCAGGCTTTGCACACTGGGTCAGACGGTTTTTTCCCCTGTCCCCCAGCAGTACGTGTCATTACGGAGAAGCCATGTTCATTATTTCGATGACTAAACAGGGTGCGAATGTACACAGTGCTTCGTTCGACGCTCTGGTCCATCCGGCGAGCGTATTGATTTTCGGCAGACATGTACCGTGGATGGTATTGCGCGCGGCATGAGTATCCGTTATCGCTACACTCCACGACTGTCAGCATAGACCGAGATATCATCTGCAAGATCGTAAAACGAGACACACAATTTGCGTTGCGACTTTGTATACATGTTGTATTTATGTGTTAAAATTAATAAAATAAAATTAGGTACAAAGCCCGATCGTTTTCTCGAAAACTCATGTCATTGTGTGCACCATAACGCCATCAATGAGTTTTAGTTAACCACAATTGTCTTTGTATAATTTGTTTTCTTGTTACGAAAGGCGACCTTACCTTTCAGCAGGGACAGCTTAATAGGCGGACCGAGAGTGGAATGGTCTTGTGCCGGACAGGGTTATATAATAGCACTCGGAGGAGCTGCTTAGCTACAATCTTTACAGAATACAGACAGTTAACAAAAATGTATATGTTCAAATCGTACACACAAATGGGAATAATAAATTATCATCATTGAAAAGTCGTTTCCATAAACGTCGGTTGTTCAGTAGCGATGGAAGATCAGCTTCTTCAACATCAACGTTTTGACAGTTCGGTTTAGTGCATTTCTTGCTTTGTTTCCCTCTGTTTTTCTTGTCGAGAGATGTCTGATTTCTGATTGTAGCAATAGCAATGCATATATAACTTAAATAAGAAAGAGTTGACTCGAATCGTTCAAATCTCAAGACAGCCGTTGTTCAATAAAATATATTTGGGTGGTAACGTTGTTAAATAAATTATACATATTTTATTATATTTATAATATGATTTTACGATAAAACACCAAATCAGACAGTGAATCTTTGACATGTGTGTTTGTGTGTGTGTGTGTGTGTGTGTGTGTGTGCGCGCGCGCATGCGTGCGTGCGTGAGTGTGTGTGTGTGTGTGTGTGTGTGTTTGTGTGTGTGTGTGTGTGTGTGTGTGTGTGTGTGTGTGTGTGTGTGTGTGTGTGTGTGTGTGTGTGTGTGTGTGTGTGTGTGTGTGTGTGTGTGTGTGTGTGTGTGTGTGTGTGTGTGTGTGTGTGTGTGTGTGTGTGTGTGTGTGTGTGTGTGTGTGTGTGTGTGTGTGTGTGTGTGTGTGTGTGTGTGTGTGTGCACTTCACTGGGTAACCACGTAAACGTCCAAGCAAAATCTCACAGTTGAAAGTCAAAACATATACGTTCGACGCACAAGAGAACAACAACGAGTAGCAACTAGTCTAGTGTCTTCTTGGTTGGCACATAACAAAACTACTGTCCTGGGTGCAACGCGGCCATTTGACCGGACATAATCGATATCTGATGATCTTTGTCGTAGTAGGGCAAGATCTTTATAACTGCAAGTCGGTCGGCTGATGGAGTCGGAAGAAGGCTTTTCCTCCCACATAGTCTTGACCGGCAGAGTATGATAAACCTGGGCCGGTCGGTCCGGATGCAGCAATTCATCACTCTGGGTGCAGACGCTCTGTGTTCCATTAGCACTGCATGTAGTCTGCCTGTTTCTCGCATCCTTATGCATTTTCGGGTACAAACTATGACCATTCTGCCTAAATAAAATCTAAACAGTTATATACATATTTCTGATAAAAATTTTATTTCCAAGGTAATAGAAACATTGTACCAAGCCGTCTATGGCCTCACATATAGACAAATTGCATGTCTAATGTATTATAATCAGCTTACAAACAGTTTCATTCTACAGAGACTGCTCAGTACACAATGATGTCACTCTAAATATGGACAACGGGAAGTAGCAGCACTTACCTTGCTTGGTGGATCTGCTGCTTTTGATACTATTGATAATAATATACTCATTACACTTAACTGACAGATACCAAAGAGTGAAGATAGCTAATTGTTTATAAGCGGCACTACCCACTTCATGTGGTATTACTCAGAGTTATGTTCATGAACCATTAGTTTTTCCTCTCTACACTACCCCACTCAGCTCGGTTATTCAAAGAGGCAACTTCGATCACCACCTATATGGAGATGATACGCATATTAACGTTTCCTTGCCACCCCCCCCCCCCTCGGTTGCGCCTTAATTGCTCCTTAAAATAGCTCAGGGATTGGCTCCAGAGCGTAAATGCAAATAAAACAGAGTTCTTATTGTTTGTACACAAAAGCAGCGTAGTAAACTTGATTGTTTTTCCCCGACACTTATGCTGAGCCGGAATTTCACACCGGCCTTCTCAGCACGGAATTTAGGAGTCACCTTTGCTAATAACTAAAATTTTAGACGGCATATTCCACAAAGTTGACGTTGGTGCTTTTATCATATTGCTGACCTCCGTCGGATTCGCCGGTATATGTCCGGTATAAACTACTGCAACTACTCTTGCTAGCAGTAGTCAGTATTGCTCTCAAGCACATCTTGAAACTTCAAAGCGTGCAACATTGTTTGGTGGGTGTAGCTACCCGGTCTCCTCTTTTCTCTCACTCAGTACAACTTCTTAAATCATTGCATTGGCTCCCTATCCGATATCGCATTATTTTTAAGATCTGCAAATTACCTATCAAGTACTTTCATCCAAGCAACCAGCATATTTACATTCACTGCTCACTCCTGCAAGACAGCGCGGACAGCTTCGATCATCTAATTATAATTTACTCTTTGTTCCCAATGTTAAGACAAATGTCGAAACTAGAGCTTTTTCTGTTGCTGCACCGACTCTGTGGAATTCACTCCCTGTTAATGTTAAGTGTGTAGGAAATATAGCAACATTTTGTCGTAAACTGAAAACCCACCTGTTTAAACTTGCTTATCCTCCATAGTTCCCCAGTGTATCAATCCAACTTTTTACAACTGGAACTACTTATCGATTATGAACTGTTTAACCCATTTATTAGTGCGCTGCCGAGCTCTCCCGAGGATTTTAGTACAACATAACAGTATTATTTAATGCGTGTACACTTTGGATCTACCAAAATGTATGTATATATATATATATATATATATATATATATATATATATATATATATATATATATATATATATATATATATATATATATATATATATATATATATATATATATATATATATATATATATATAATGTGCTGGAGGAACTAATAGACTTGTTGGGTGTGTTGAAAACGAGAAACGTATGCAGAAACGAAACGAACAAGCTGAATATTGAAATGGATTGGGACTTGAATCAGTGGCAGTTCTGCCACGTGGCAAAATATTTTCCAACAAAATAGATTTCATCGATTCTGTCACCCTTTATTCCTGATTCGACCTACGGCAGTAGTAAAAAGAGGAACAGTTGCCGCGATACGAGTAACAATGCTAATAAAACGGCATTTGACGAAGACAGAGACGGCAGCGGCGACAGCGGCTTTGATGAATGAGCCGGTGGCCTAGCTTTCATTGCAGACACATCGGCTCAATAAGACGGCGATCACCAGAGTGTTATTCTGCCTAATTTTATTTGGCAACTCTACATTCGGAATTTTACATTTTTGGTGATTTTAATCTTCAGTTGGATAAACGTACAGCAGGAACCATTATGTTTGATGATATCCTAACCTCATTTTACTTAAAAACAACATGTGACATTCTCTACACACATTCATGGCCACTGGCTTTACCTCGTGATAACTAGCTCAACATATGACAATATCCAGATGCTAACAGTTTCTGATGGCTTATCGGATCACCACACAGTCATTGTTTATGTTTTCCAGAACACTAATCGGATCACCACACAGTCATTGTTTATGTTTTCCAGAACACTAATCGGATCACCACACAGTCATTGTTGATGTTTTCCAGAACACTAATCGGATCACCACACAGTCATTGTTGATGTTTTCCAGAACACTAATCGGATCACCACACAGTCATTGTTGATGTTTTCCAGAACACTAATCGGATCACCACACAGTCATTGTTGATGTTTTCCAGAACACTAATCGGATCACCATACAGTCATTGTTGATGTTTTCCAGAACACTAATCGGATCACCACACAGTCATTGTTGATGTTTTCCAGAACACTAATACATTCAAATCACAATGTGTCTTCAAGGCTGATATTTTAAAATCCTACCTTATCGGATATCCAAAGGGACACCTGTCCGAGTTCACAATATCATGTACTCAAGGTTTACTTAATCAACACGCCCCGAGAACCACCAAATCTGTGTCACCAAAACCACCGGCTCCGTGGATGATTCCTGGAAATTTATAATCTAAAAGGCGTCGTCGCTATCTTGAACGAGTATGGCGGAAATCACGTTCCCATTTGGATAAGTTACGTTATTCAAAATAGTGCCACTACTGCAACACACAAATGGTTAAAACCAAATCGGATTATTACACAAACGTGGTCTCAAAAAACGCTGAAAATCCACGTCAGTTATGGAACTGTATAAATAACATTTTACATAGATTGCCTGCTCCGACTCTATCTAATCATGTCTCAATCAAGTCTTTATGTAGCTCGTTCTCCAGTCATTTCAAGAACAAAATCAGTCTGATCCGGTCTGCTTTTCCAAATTATACTTTAAATCTTGTACGAAAATTATCTACTTGCTCCCTTTATGCCCGCTGCAGTTGATGAAGTAAGGGAATTAATAATGTCCTCCCCAAATAAGTCATATGCTCTTGTTTCATTACCCACTTGCTGAAAGCATATCTTCATACATAACTTTAAAAAATAACAAATATTGTAAATGCATCACTGTGTTCGGACTTGTTTCCTGACGATTTTAAACATGCATAAATCAACCCACTTCTTATGAAGTCAACTTTGCCTATTGAAAACCTAAACAGTTATAGACATATTTCTAATCTAAGCTTTATTTCCATGGTATTGAAAAAGGCAGTGTGGTAAACTTGATTGTTTTTTCCCAACACCTATTCTGAGCCATAATTTCACACCGGCCGTCTCAGCACGGAATTTAGGAGTCATCTTACATAATAATTTAAATTTTAGACAGCATATTTCACAAACTTGTCTTTGCTGCTTTTATCATATTCGTGACCTTCGTCGTATTCGTCGGTAGATGTATTTTGCTGTCGCCAAAACTATTGCAACTGTTCTTGTTAGCAGTAGACTTGATTATTGCAATTGCCTTTATCATAAATATTGCTCTCCTTGATATCTTCAACGCATGCAACATTATTTGGCAAAGGTATTTAACCGGTCTCCTCGTTTCTCTCACTCATTACCACTTCTCAAATCATTGTATTGGTTCCCTGTCCGATGTCGCATTATTTGTACGATCTGTACAATTACATCAAGCACTTTCATCAAAGCAAGCAGCGTATTTACAGTCACTGCTCACTCCTGCAAGACAGCCCAGACAGTTTCGATCATCTAATTGTAATCTGCTCTTTGTTACTAGAGTTAAGACAAATGTTGCAACTAGAATTCTTTCAGTTGCTTCACCGACTCTGTGGAATTCACGCCCTGTTACTGTTAAGTGTGTAGGAAATATAGCAACATTTCGCCGTAAACTGAAAACCCACCTGTTTAAACTTGTTTATCCTCCATAGCTCCCCAGTGTACCACATCAAACTGTTTACAACTGGAACAGCTCATCGATTATGAACTGTTTAGCCCCTTTTGTTTTAGTGCGCAGCCGAGCTGTGGGTCTCCCGATGATTTTAGCGCAATATAAGTATTTTACTTAGTATTATTAAAACAGTCTATGCTTCAACCGTTTTACACCTGCATTGTAAAACTTAGACATCATGTTAATTATATTGGTACACTGCTATGTTATTGTTATAATGAATTGCTAATACTAAATCACGTGATAATTGTGTATCACTAATTTCTAGTTTTAATTTATGATATCGCATTATATTATTTATTAACTGGTAATGTGCTGTATTATTTTCTCATTGGATGATCTATCGGTCTGCCAAATTATATACAATTCCTAACGGTAAGTGTACTACATTTGTAAACATTAAAACATGAAGTATGTCATTGATAATATGAATTTAATAACACGATAATTTGGTAATTTTAATAATACGCTAGTTCCGTGTCAATTATCCAGTCGTCGTACACCCCTTTAAACAATCAAGTATAACTACTTTTCTGCAAACCCATTTTTGTTGGCGTCAGGTCGTCTCGCTCGATGTATAATTGGGAAGTAGCGTGAAGGATGACGTTGACCTGACACCGACTATTTTAAGGTTCCCACCGCAATGCGATTTGTTTTGCTAGTCTCATTTCAAATTCATTTTGCGAAAATTCAAACCTGCCTAGTGTCCGCTGCAACATGCTAGCTCGTTTATGCAACTTTCGTATGCAGTTCTTTTTATGAAATTATCAGACAAACTCTTACATTACTTAATGTTTGGTCACACATTAATTGAAGGTAAAATGGAAACGCTGAAAACTCACGAATTTCATCCATGGTGATTTTTTTTTATTTGTCGTGTGATCGGCGAGAGGATGGAAGTCGCGCCCATGATCAGCATTGACCCACACAGTGTTTACCATTTTGGATATCCTCTATTTTGAGCCTTACCAGATGTAATATCTAAAGTCAATTCGTTCAATGATTTGAACAAAATAGGCACTAAATCGACTGCGGATGTTACAAAACTATTCACACTCTACATATTTGGAAACCGATTTGCGATAGGCTAAATCAGTTGACTATGGAGTTCTAAGTAGGAATGTAAGATCGGAATCAATTAAAGTAGCACCGGACCGAGAGAGCGCGGACGTCCTTTTATCTTCATCCGCAGACGAAGCATTAAGTGCGCGTCTTCTGCTCCACCACATCTGACGCACGCAGGTACGCAGCAGAGGCACGCCTTTTACCATTAGCCCACCTGCTCGTACCAGGACATATGCAATCACGTCCACGTGCCAGTAATAATTATAATAATAATTGATATTATTATTTAAGAACAATTGCACAACCTTGTTGTTTACCACACTAAGTCGAGTGCCTCTCTTTGGATCAGTGTAAAGGCGTGATTGTAATATATGCCGGGGTGTTTGTTTCAATTTGTTATGGGGGTGCATCATATTGTGTGTTCATACAGTGCGCATGCGTGTGTGTGCATGGCGGGTGTTTGCGTTTGCGTTTATATGCGTGCGGGCGTGCGTGCGTGTTTGCAGTGATATTATAAACGATTAGTTGATGATGGATAGCATGTCTGTGTTTACATCTAGTCAGCTTGTCATGTCGTCCTCGGTGGTTCTTTTACATCCTCAATTATATGAGACGGGACGGACATTAACGTAATCATCCGAGCCTCGACGGATACATATTCCCCAATGTTGAGAGCCAAGCTTTTACATCAAACCGTGCCTGTTCCATGTACTGCACCCATAATCTCTGCTACTAGATGGACGTGTTAACCCAGCGAATTGTATAAGGCAGTCCCGATAAGACGGTCCCGATTTCAGGATATGACCATAGATTTTTACATTTGTAATTTTGCTGACATACTGGTTGGCGCCAAAGTTGCGATCGTAACATTGGGAAAATGGCTTTAGCGTGCATGCAATTTTCGCATGATCTAGCAGTCACCGCGCTGTTGACCGAAATATTGACAGTATGGTTGACACTTGGGTTCTTCGCCGAAGCGAAGAATGAAGCAGCCGCGATCGGTCTGTTGCGACTGATTAAACACAAGCGCTTTGAGTTCTGTTTGCATCTGCTGTTGGTTGTGCTACTGCATTTGTCCGCGCTGAGCAAGATTCTCCTGGAAGGGTCTGTGCACTTTGCGCAAATCAGTGCATCAGTGCGAATGTGCAAGGACGTAGAGGAAGACATCTCAAGCTCACACAGCGTTCCGGACAACATTTGTGCCGACTGACATTGATTCGCAGGAGAGCTCGGTGAGCTCAGTTACAACGACGAGAACATCTCGAAGGACCTGGGGCTGTTTAATATGTAAAGCTGTTTTCGAACATCGACGATCGCGTTGTGATGTATAAGGATCCGTCCTTCAAATATCCGTATCCTGAAATCCGGGGATTTACCCCGATTTCACTCGGCTGGAACGCAGCTTCCCATGTCTGAAGCGGGTGAAAACGAAATCGTGCAATCGCCTGCTTGATGAACCTGTCGGCTCTACCGACTACCGATGAACGGTCCAAGAGAGCTGCCCGACGATGATACGAAGATCGTTACGCAGACGAGGATGGACACGAAACGCCGTCGAAATGTCGCCGACCGCAGCAGTGCGAAAGTGAAAACAAAACTAGACGTGAAGGCCGCATTGAAGAAGCAAGTGCTCAATCCTAAAGGGGGAGGCGCAAGTTTAGTTACCCATTGCTTTGTCGAGTAGTGGCGCAACAGGCTATGTACGAAAAATAAATAAAAATCGAACCCAAAGGATGAGCGCGGTCCTGTGTCCCCGAAATATACCACTGGAGTCAAGACTCAAGAGTATCGGAAACTCTGGGCAAAGGTCGGGTGGTTAGAGGGATTTATGTTTCATTGGGAGCAGAGCATGGGATCATAAAATTAAGGGACGGACCGTAAGCGTAGGCATAAAATAGTTATATTAACCATTGCAGTGCTGTGTCTATCCGACCGGACCTCGTCGCCATCTGGTGATCTTTATCGTCGTAGGACAATATCACTGCAAGTCGCCCGGTTGATGTAGGAAACAGTGTCGGAAGAAGGCATATAAGGGCCATTCTCCCTAATTTTATGACAATTTGCTTGGGAGAGGCCACCTTTTTCATGTTTTCCAATAAAATACATAGCGTAAACATTTAAATTCTGAAG
Organism: Lamellibrachia satsuma; assembly: GCA_033239005.1. Classification (NCBI taxonomy): domain Eukaryota; kingdom Metazoa; phylum Annelida; class Polychaeta; order Sabellida; family Siboglinidae; genus Lamellibrachia; species Lamellibrachia satsuma. Next base: position 3,999,686 of record BSQZ01000051.1, read on the forward strand.
TTTCTTAGTTTAAATCCGAAAACAAGTTGCCGAGTTCGTTCTAACACCCTAAAGAAACATAAATAAACGCTGGAATTGGATTATAATAGTGATATTCGACAGTTAGTGTGGTCTTCTTCGTGCAATACTAAAAACAATGTGGGGAACATCTATGAATTCATAAAAATGAGACCTTGATCCGGGAATGTGATTTGAAATTGCTCGTGCGTGCACAGTAATCTTGCATATATAAACTGGTAATTGATTTAGAACACCATTTAGAAATAACCCTTTCCCATAGAGCACTTCTGATGGATGTTTTACAGATAATATAGTCCATAGATTTGGAAACATCGCGTTTAGCTATACAACACTAAAACTTGGTACCGACTATAACAATAAACATCGCAGCTTGGAAACGGGCGCAGCAACTATCTTTATTTGTCTATCTGATGCTTACTGTGCATGACATTAATATATATTTATACTGCACACTATATTACACGTTTTGACTATGTGCGATTAGTTTCTTTGCGCCCACACCCACGTCCTCGACTATATCCACAAGTGCATGTTATCTTCACCCATTTATCATAATTTCCTTGACATATTTTGGTGGGGAAATCATGGCAACAGCACTAATAATAGGAACTATCCATTGTGTGGTGGGAGAGTCCATTCGCAATATTCGCATATTGTGCACATTCCTGAAGTTGTTTCCAATGAGAACGTCATTCCAAGGTACATATAAGCAATTAAAGTATTTTCATTCTGAGCACTCGTCCTGTGGTGTTGTACGTGTGGATGCAGTGTAACGGTGTTTTTGTTGACATCTAGGCAGACTGGATTACTTTAATGTCGTTTATTTGCACAGTACATACGTCCTCATTAAGGTAGCCACTGACCTCTGGTATGACGGCCTACTTATTCTTTGTGAGTACGTTGTGTCAAATACTTTTCTAAGGAATATATTCCTTGTAAAACATTTCCTTATTTCCTTATTTCCATTATTGTAGTCATTCAAATCGTTTCGCTTCCACCCTGACATCTTGACATATTTTGTTTTTTCTGCTATTGAACACCCTTCTTCTGATGTTTCTGAGCGAAGCGGTCAGAATTTATATTTAGCTGCGAAACATTAAAACTTTGTACATGGTGTAACAACCACCACCACACATTGGTACCGGGCGTAACAACCATCTATTAATAGTTTAAAGCATAGTTATTGTTTTCCATATAATATTCCACCACTGGTGCTTGCTCTGCTTCTAAATGTAGGAGAGCAATAACAAATATTATCTTCCTAACGGACCTTAGTTGAAACGTTTTGGCAAGAGGTGACTAGCTTGGTACCGGGCGTAACAGTTCTGGTGAAATGCTGAACGTTCGTCTAAATAGGTTTCTCTTGGTATGTTATTGATATATGAGAAAGTATTCACATAAACAACAATTATTGTCATGTACGTATTTGTAAATGTTTAAGTATTTATTGTCATTAGTTATGTGTTAATCCGTAAGAAAGTTTGGTACCGGGCGTAACCAGTTAAGTTTGACAATTTGTTGGACGGCACGAAGATAAAAAGTAAAGGCATTTATTCAAATAACTACTGTAAAATAATACATGCATCATACATTTTATTATACTCTGCTTTCTAAGCAAAGTTAATTTTGGAAAATCATTAATGTGTAGTATTAAAACATTGGTGCTGGAGCTTGGTTTCGGGCGTAACAATAAAAATGGGTTCTTTAACAAACAAAATAAATGTGGGACACACATTGGAAAGTTTACTTTAACATAGGACACTTCAAATTGTAAATTATAATTAGTAAATTTAAAATAATAGCTTTCTGAAATGAAACATATTATGGGGACAGCTTATTTTGGCTGTTGTTTACACTTTAAAAGGACGTGGACCCTTCATTGGCATACGACTATAAGAAAGCTATTATATCCTGAAAGAACTCGTCGAGACAAAGCCATTTTAGATAAAGAAATAAACAAGTAACAAGGCGGGGACACTTCAAAACGAACTGTCAGAAAATTTTGGAGAGAGGCCCATAATATGCGCGTTGTTTTTACAGAGGTTTGTTAGCGTTTTATAGACGTGGCACGCAATTTGTATTCGTTAGCACTGCCTTCTCTGTAGATATCTCTCCCTTCATCCATCTACCTATCTATCTATCTATCTATCTATCTATCTATCCATCCATATAATCTATCTATCTATATATATATATATATATATATATATATATATATATATATATATATATATATATATATATATATATATATATATATCAGAATAAGTGATGAAATCAGCAGTGCTCGGTCCAGACATTTTTCTATTGCGCTGCTATGGATTTTTTCGTTATTCATTATTCGGATTCGCACAATGTCAACATCTCATCAATGTAATTTACAATGCGCTTTTATGGACTTTTCCATTCCTAGCGAAGATTTCGCAGCGTTAATCAGATTTTAATAATTGACATAGACGTCAAAAATGCATCAGTGTTTTAACCAATGCGTTGTTATGGACTTCACCGTGCCTTGCGCAATGAAGCAGCGATGTCTCATACGATAAATCAGTGAGGGATAGCATGTCCTTGATTACAACCACGATATGTGTCATTGTATGCGTTGGTGCAATAACATGCATTAATCAAGCAACAGTAAATCATTATGATATTCAACTTTCAGCAATGTTTCCCTGTCGTTGTTCCTTGCATGAATTTGTATGTCTATGTTTTTAGTGTTTGATTCGTGAAAGCTGAGCAATTTCAAATACGTCATGTTGCTACAAATGTTTTAATTATGGTACTGAAACTATCAAGTCTAGTCTGAGGCCGCCGTCATAATTGTAACGCTCAACCTCTAAAGCAGTGCTCAAACATGTATGTATCATATTTATGCATAATGCTATATATTACAATATATATATATATATATATATATATATATATATATATATATATATATATATATATATATCTATATATATATATATATATATATATATATATATATATATATATATATATATATATATATATATATATATATATATATATATATATATATATATATATATATAGATATATATGTATATTTATATATATATTTCCCAAAAACCATCCCTGCTCCAAAAAACTACAACAACTACTGCTACGGAATTGAAAAGGCAGAAGATTGAACGAAAGCAGACACAGGCTTAGTCACACAAGGAGTGGAGGGAGAAGAAGAAGGCACAAGTTGGCGAAAAAAAATTGTTGGGGGAGTGAGGCTGCTTGGTTCAGAGACCGTCGAAAACGCCAAAAGGAGGAAGATACGGAGGACGAGAAGGAAAGAAAGCGAGAGTTGGCTAGGAAACGGAAGGAAAGGTACAGGGCAATGGAGAGGGGTGCAGAACCGGTGCCTGAAATAGAGGGTGCATTGCAAGAATTCGAACCAGAGGCCGAATAGGAGGCAGCACCACCTCAAGTCACACGCCGCTATACAAGAAAGGTGCAACTGTTAATATTCTGATGAATTTAGATATGTGATAAAGATATTAAAGGTATATAAAAATTGTACAGGTACAAATAAACAGACGGTTAAATACATTTATGGTTGTTTGTAAAAAAAATTATCAGCTAGCATTTTACCTTGTATTGGCAATTATTTTATGTAGTTCCATTTCTATGACATTCATTGCATTTTATATTTAAACATCTGTATTTTAGGGAAAAGGGAAAGGTCCAGCGACAGTGTCGAAGAAGGCCAGGATGGAACGTAGGAAGGCCCCACCAGTAACATAGTCTGACACCGACAATGACACCGACACTGACACCGTCGACGAAGCTGCCTACAATTCCTCAACATTGGACAGACAAGTAGGCCTAATTTACGAATTGCTTTTCCTTGATAACATACATAAATAAAATGCTCTCAGGTCAATCATAAATGTACTTTGTAAATGTTTATCCATATGTTTTTTCTATGTACATTGTTACAGCATTTGTCTGATGTGGTTGCAGTCCGTTGAGAACAGCAGTGGGTTGGAGCCGTCCAGCAGAATGTCTACTCGGCAGCCCCGGACCGCACTCTTTGAGATGAAATCCAATTTATGTAAAGTTACTTTTGTCATTGGATTTTATCTGGCATTTCTTTCACATTTTGAATTACATGTTTACATATTTTTATTCCACATATTTTCTTGCAAGAAAACTAGTACAAAAAAGGAGCTCGCACACCAAGAAAGTCCCACCTGTATTACGTCATTAGTTTTCAGAGGAAACAAGAAAGGACAGCGATAATGAAGTGTCACGGTGCGTAGAGAGATAGAGCTAATGAAGGAGGCCATGAAGTCGGAGAAGGCCAAGTCGACAATCGAGGTTACTTAAGAGGACTTTCTGCAGAGTCTTGGCACAAGCGTGACCGTGGAGATCCCACCTCCTGCGCCGCCTTCTACCCCCCAGCCGCCAGCCGTGGAGACTCCACCTCCTGCGACGCCTTCTGCTCCCCAGCCGCCAGCCGTGGAGACCCCATCTCCTGCGCCGCCTCCTGCCCCGCGAGCCAGTTGCTGATAGAGTTGATATTTTATTCTCGAGGAGAGATAAAATTGTTTTACTTAGAAGACATATCAGGGATGGTGCTTAACACAGTAAACGGTACTCCAAACTAATTTCATATGAAAATGCCATCCACATTAGAACATATTGCCAGTTTTGGGGCAAGTTTGCCTTTGCACCCCCAAAGAAGGCGACTGAGGTTGTTCACACGCGAGTTTTGAAAATTTGTATAAATATTTTATTTTTAGAGTTAACAACTTGTCATGAATACTAGTTATGAAGTTTACGAAATTTAGGTTTAAAAATGACATCTTTCAGTCGATGTTTCAAATTTCTACCCAAATTGACTTGGCCGATTGTACACTTTGGGAAAAACTTACCCATATATATATATATATATATATATATATATATATATATATATATATATATATATATATATATATATATATATATATATATATATATATATATATATATATATATATATATATATATATATATATATATATATATATATATATATATAAACACACACAAACGCGCGCACACATACACTGGTAAATATTGATATTTATGTCCATTCTACGCAATTACCTATATCGCTTGGTCATTCTCACTAGGGAGCCAGTGGTGACGATATGATAACGCACTACATACTCAAGGCTTGGCCAACGCAGCAACTCGATTCTGAATAAATCGTGTCTGCGATTCGGAAACATTATTAGAAGTGTCTCCTGCATCGGCAGCTGGGAATAAACGCTGCACGCGCCGCGTAAACGTCAGGAAATTGCCCGATCTATCAAGTCATTAATCCAGCTTGTCGGTATCCAAGACGCGCTGCATATGTGCAAATATTATCCTAAATAATCGTTTCCCAACAGGCTGTTTTGGACAAGTTCCACGGTATTCTTGGCCGGGTGGAGGGCGTAGTTGCGTAAATGCCTGGTCAATGTTGTGTTTCTACACGCAGTGTTACCTGGTGCACACATATCGCAGAGTTGGACTAGCGACCAGGTGGACACTGCCCAATGTCCAGATCCCGGATCGTGTTTATTAAATGTTTATATTAAAATTAAGAATGGTCCTTAAACATTTGTCATTTGTGCCCTACACAATCCACAAAAGAAACAGGATTGGCTTAGTCGATTATCACGGTTGTGACCAAACACCTATGCCGTCTTCCGACACCATCAGCCGATCGACGATAATGATCTTGGGACAAAGATAAGCATATATCGATGTTGTCCGGTCAGATGGCCGCGTTGCAGCCAAGACAAACGTCTTGTTACGTAGCCTGCCAAGGAACACTGGTTGGTGTTCTCTTGTTCGTTGAACATTGACATTCAACTGTGACATTTTATTCGAACAGGTGTCTGCCTCGTGTCAGCTGGGTACTGTGTTGTCGATGCTTGGCCGCCCAAATGTGTCTTAACTAACCATTGTTATGAACCAAAGCACTTGCTACGATATCTATAGCCCAAAACTTCCGCAGTAATATATTTGGACAACGACGCACAACCTTCAAATGAGACGATTATCAATGAGTAATCAACCGTATGATTTCATGCCAGTTTGTTTTAATTCAAAACATAGACAATATCCACACCACTGGCGCTGCATAGCACGCATTAACTATTTTGCGCGCTAACTATTGTTAACTATCACGTTAAATCGTCAAAGGACACATTATTTTAATGTAAACCATACTGATTCACCTGTGTGATCTTATTTCCCGTAAAAGCATAACGTTTGGTAGATCCAGCATATTATTATATAGTCAGTTAACTATTGAATTACGTCTTGTGTTAACAATACCCCTGAAATGTTATTCCGGTATCATGTGGCTCTGTATGCCACAAACCGCTGATCACTGAACGCCACTACACATAGATCAATGGTCCAGTAAGTTCAACCATTACATTAGTTCGGCCCGACCATCTGGGTTGCATTCGGAGAACAGTCGGTCATGAACGAAATGAGTTTGGCCTACACTGTTTCAGAGCAAACAACTTTATGTGAGTATCCATCTTCGCTGTGATCACAACCGTCGCAGTTGATGGACAGCCGGTGTAATCATGCCGGAGACGCGTCAAACGCCGTAGACAACGATAACAACACTGCGACATTTACGAGTCCAATAAAGTCCCGTGACCGACGCAGAATCCTGTTAGTTGCATCTGCACTTCGCCATGGCGTAGCCTGCAGGGCTATTGCGAGATGGAATAACGGCGCAGTGCTAAGTGCCTCGTAACGTTGCAGTGAGAATAATCCATTTGGTGATTAGCATATATTCATCAAAAATATATGTAAATAGTGGATAACTTTGCTGTTCCATGTACAATTAAATTTCACCGAAAAATTCCTGCAGTGGACACCGACATTTACAGGAGTTGCTATTTAGATTTAACTGCTCATTCAATGTTGTTTTCTTTATATAGCTTTCCATCCCTCCAGTCTTTCCTTCCTCCTGCTCCAGATATTTCCGTCCGCCCAACCATTATTTCCTGTTCCCTACGCTAAATAGACATGACCAGATCTCCCTCCGTTGTGGTCATGCATTTGTGTTTGCTGCTCTTCCTACCGTTGGTCCAAACTTCATACGAAGGCTACTGTTGATACTATGCAATAAGTATGTTCCTGCGTTAATGCAAAGTTGTAAAACATAGCAACTCGTGTCATGTGGAGGTTGCTGTTCTACGACAATCTCGCTCAATCACAATAAATATCTCAACAGTTATATGAAGCAAATAAAGTCAGCCAATCGAACTAACACAACCGACAATCACACCATTCTGGGTCCAACGAATACACATCGTATAACACGACACTAACGACCGGTAACAAGATGTCACACTGCGCATGAGGATCATCCCTATTAGCCTCTAGTAGGCACCTGACCGGACTTGTAGCGGAGAAAACACGGGTCAAATTGTGAAGGCGTAACGTCAACAACAGGAAGTGTCACCCACAAGGACAACTCGCCGAGGTTCTCGCCTCGAACGCGACGCTTTTCTGTTGCTCCGCGGAGGCCACTGCTCACGAGGAACAGTCAGTCTGAATGGGGCTGACACCAGCTCGACTGCTACCCGACGTCTACGGGGAGGGATGCTTTCGTTTCGCGTCCGATCAATGAAAATCTAATGCAGCCAACGTCAGGCATTCGCTGGTGCCTTCAGCGCTGTGGCGACTGCCAGGGTTTTCTCTGGCTGCCGTGTGGTTGACTCATTCCGGGAGCGATCACTATTATATTCTACTTTCCCCTTTGCTACAGTGTTATTGTATTTCATGTTGCTTCCAATTTGTTTACGTTCTCTGCTCATACTTATACGTCTTTATTTAGATAAACGTAATAAAACAAATAATGACGTCATTGAAACTTCCATTAAGACAATAAATGTCGCTATCATGGGAGCCACCATATTATACAAATTAAAAATAAGCAACTCTAATAAACTATCACGTGTCAATTTATAATTGCAAAACAGTAACAAGATAATTGCAATCCCAAACAACACGTGCCAGATGGCAAGTGGATAAGGAAGTCATTAGTCATTAGTTATCATCTCTGTGTAGCCCGCCCTTATCATATATATGTCAATTATAGTTTTAAACATATTCACACTACTAGCATTAACACAATCATTTGGCAGTTTGTTCCATTCATTTATCACCCTCTGTGAGAAAGAGTACTTTATCATGTCCAACCTACACTGCTCCTTAACTAATGCTGCTTTGTGTCCACTGCTTCTACTGCCTTCTTTAAGTTTTTTTTAAGTCAACATCCTCATAACCGTTCACTAGTTTAAACACTTATATTTGGTCTCCTCTTAGTCGCTTGGTCTCTATTATTGTCAAACCACATTGTAATAAGCGGCTTTCATAACTAAGGTCTCTTAATTCTGGAATAATTTTAGTTGCTCTTCGTTGTATTCTTTCTAGTTTGTCTATGTCCTTCTTACGACACGACCTCCATGTTTGTATACAATATTCCAAATGTGGTCTAAATATTGATTTGTACAGGGGTACAATTACCTGTTTCTCCTTATACGTGATATTTCTCCTAATTAGCCATATAATTTTATTTCATTTCGAAGCAGCAATCCCACATTGCTCTCTGAAACGTTCATGTTAGCACCAAATGTTACACCTAAGTCCTTTTCTTGTGAGGTTCTACCTAGTACAGCATCCCCCATTTTACATTATTCGTCCATGTTTCCATATGTGTATGCATTTACACTTCCCAAAATTTAATAACATTTGCCATATTTTTTTTCATTTAACTAATTTATCAACGTAATTCTGTAAACTTTGTTTATCTGTAACATTAGTAACCTTTCTGAATACTTTTGTGTCATCTGTAAATTTCAGTACTTTGCTAGATATGTCATCTTCCAAATCATTTATATATATTAAAAACAGTAGAGGGCCAAATACTGATCCCTGTGGTACCCCATTCAAAACAGATTTCCAGTTTGAAATCTCACCATCTACTATTACTCTCTGTCTTCTGTGTGTAAGCCACTTTTCTATCCAGTTGATTACATAACTACCTATACCATGGGCTTTTTGTTTAAGTAACAATCTTTGATGTGGCACTTTATCGAAAGGTTTCTGAAAATCTAAATAGACAACCTTGCTTTTAGGAACCCATGTTAAGATGTATTTATTAATTTATGTTTTACAAGGAATTCTACCATGTGGAATCTAATTAATCTTTCGAGTAATTTACATACAACTGATGTTAAACTGGTGTACTAATTTGCTCACCAATTTCCTTAAGCAGTTTTGGTGGTATCCCATCAACTCCAGGTGATTTATTATCTTTCATCTTCTTAATTTTCTCTTCTATCATTTCAGGAGTTACATATAACTACCCCAAATGTTCTGATTTATTACCCTCAAATTTAGTAAATGGAACTGGAAGTGAGCTGATATATTCTGTGGTAAAAACTGAGCTGAAATACTCATTCAGGACCTCTGCCATTTGAAACCCTTCTGAAATTATATTTCCACTGTTGTGCATAACATACACATCAGTACGTTGAATAATCGTATTCTTTCTTCAACCTGATATATACATTAATTTTCGATAAATCCTATCAGTTGTTTCTCAAGAAAATCAACATCCAAGATGCTCCACATCAAATACAGTCCTATGCAAAAACATCCTATATTCATGCACTAGGGATATTACAATAGTTGTCAATTGCGTGTGTTGTCAGATATCCACTATACATTTAATATGTGCACGAGGTGCTGCATAAGCGTAATAAGCCTCAAATATAGCCATACACATGTTCTAAATAAATTGTATAGACAGCGAAGTATTGTTAAAAGCGATACCGTCTGGAAATCACTGGCACTTCATGCAAATGACATATATATATATATATATATATATATATATATATATATATATATATCATTCAAATGACATATATATATATATATATATATATATATATATATAATATATATATATATATATATATATATATATATATATATATATATATATATATATATATGTATATATATATATATATATATATATATATATATATATATATATATATATATATATATATATATATATATATGTATATATATATATATATATATATATATATATATATATATATATATATATATATATATATATATATATATATATATATATATATATATATATATATATATATATATATCTTTATAGGTTATTCTTTATTAGTTATTGTGTCGTTGCTAAGCTTTTCCGTATGTGTTGTAAAATTACAATTTTTATTTACTAAATGTATGCCTTACAATTTACTTTCAATTGAATAAAACAAACATGTCAACATAATTGAAATTTAATGCAGATTAATGTAGATATACGATGTGAAGGAAATATGAATAGTGGACAATGGTGAAACACTGGGCACCCTATAGGCTACGTTGAGGACACGTTTTTAAATAAAACAACACATTTTCAACGTTATCAAACGGTACGACAAAACCCATCTTGTTGGTTTACCGAACCCAGCCTGTGGATATTGTTACTAATGCATGTAACAAATACTTGCGTTTGTGTAAGCGACGCGAGCTGCACAGCACATTATTATGGAAAATTAACCGTCAGGAAATTTATAGTTGCGACGTCCGCGCGTGTTGATGGAGCCCAGGCGTCATCTAAGGCGTCCGGTAACAACTCGCTGGCAAGGGCAGTGAACGACGAACGAACACACACACAAACACACACACACACACACACACACACACACACACACACACACACACACACACACACACACACTCACAGAGAGCATGTCACTGCCGGATCAACCACGCAGACCCACATTGTCACCGCGGCCGCTGAATTCGTGACGCGCATGCGCCGCGGCTCCGGCTTCAAGCGCCGCGCTATGACGCTTCCACAGTGACTTTGTCGGACGTTGGACGGTCTCATCGCGAGCGCCGCTGCAAAACGAAACTTGGCCATCGCTAGCCTTCAGATCGCGATCGTGTTCTCCACGCGCAGCCATGTGGCGTTCGCTGCTGCACGGAACCTTCTCGGCGTGTGTCGAATGAGCGGTGACTGCGGACAGACACCGATGTCGCATGGAGAGCTTGTTTGTATCTATCTTCCCCGCTCGCCGCCAACAGCAAGAGCGATAACATGATATATGCACGCATACTTCTGTCGTTCTGGAATCATTTCGTCGTGCTGGCGACGGTCGCGGATTCCTTACCGACGAGAATACCCATCGGTGAGTGTCTGTCTTTCTTTTCTGCTTCTTCGTAGTTTCTGACTGGGCTCTTTAATTAACGAGTGTTTAACGAGCGAGTGTGAAGACGTATGGTTGTACTGATCTTTAATGTTGTCAGTCCTGGAAGCTAAGATGGCCGTTTCTGGTCAGTTGTTCCGTTCACGCATGGTGCGTGGAAAAGGGCGTTTTTGTAGCTACTACGTCGTCCAAGTGACACTTGGTAATTGCGCCTTTTAGAAAGACTGAAGACATGTCTGGTCACTGGAGCCATGTACCGGTCACCGAGTATGCCCACCGGATCATTTTGTATTGTACACAGTAAAGACAGTCAGGGTACTTCGTAGTCGAGGCACTGACGTTCCCCGCAACAGAGTGAATGCCGTTCTACATGCATTTTATTTGCCATGTAATTTCCATGCTGTGGAACATCCAATACAGTTGCACGCCGAAGGACACTGATGGATATGTAGGATTACTGACGACGCCAGGAACCATTTATAATATGGTCGTACAGTTCTCTTGACAGTTAGTCACAAAATAACCTATATGTACCTGTCTTCTGTGGCCCATCTCCGAATCATATTTTCCGTTCATTGTTAACGACAAATAAAACACCGGCCCACATAAGACCATCGGCTAATGGAGTAAGTCCACCATCTCTAACTAGCGTTGCCAAATTCGTCCGAACCATTCCTCAGCTAATGGAAAGTAAGCCCGCCATCTCTAACTAGCGTTGCCAAATTCGTCCGAACCATCCCTCAGCTAATGGAAAGTAAGCCCACCATCTCTAACTAGCGTCGCCAAAATCATCCCACCTATACCTCAGCTAACAGAACGTAAGCCCACCGTCTCTAAATAGAGTCGCCAAAATCGTCCCACCCATCCCTCAGCTAATGGAAATTAAGTCCACCATCTCTAACTAGCGTCGCCAAAATCGTCCGACCCATCCCTCAGCTAATGGAAAGTAAGCCCGCCATCTCTAACTAGCGTCGCCAAAATCATCCGACCCGTCCCTAGCCAACAAGAGCTGGAATTGTGATCGAAGGCTGTCGATGGCAACGTGTCCTGACTGCAAAAAAGAGCGCGAACTAGGGGGAGAATACATCCCGTAGGCATGACAATCAACTTGACAATTCAGATTCATATGTGAGTCGGGGCAAATAACCTACGATCTAAACCTGATCCGCTATTCCCCCCTAACTTTGTGATCCATGACATAATATTTTAATATTGTCATTAATAAGCTGAACAAATGTGTACCACGTATACGTAATTGATTGTGCGTACGTTTATCGTCGAATATTGTCAGTAATCAACTGCTTGCGGTGCCAGTGACGTCACAAAATGATGTTTTCGTATCGAATCACGTCATAAATGGGTACGTGTACATGTTTATTGTTTAGTAACCTTAGTGAAATGCCTGTAAGTTAATTATCATAAACACTGAATGCGTGTTATTGTTTGTGCGTAGTGCATTATAATAAAGTTCCAAATAGCCTAGAAATATACGTTATCGGCGGCTAAGACGACAGTCTTTCCCTGTAAGAGAACGGCGAGGCTCTTGCCTATGCGAGAAGCAACGTGTCCCGAATGCTGAGAACAGCGTTATCGCTGGCTGGCCGAATGCACCTTGCAGTGACCACAAGCGCGTTCTTATTATGAATATATTCATGACACGTTGACAACCTGTGATGGATGCTTCCCCGGCCGTTGAAGAAATCTTGCTGATCCCAACAAGATATACGACTGGAAACATTTTAAGCAGGAAATTGCCAATTACTAACATCCGTGTTGTTGTCGTCGTCATGTCGCCAGCCATTCGCTGCGAAGAGAGGAGTGGATTTGTGCTGGACAACAAACACTTATAGTGTCGTGGTGTTAGTGTTGTCTGGTGAACAACAAATACTTATAGTGTCGTAGTGTTAGTGTTGTCTGATGAACAACAAACACTTATAGTGTAGTGGTGTTAGTGTTGTCTGGTGAACAGCAACTGATTCCACACGTTTAAGTGAACAGTTTTAGTGGCAATCCATAGTATGTTTAAGTATACCTGAAGCGAGATCCGATATTTAAAGATTTTTTCAGCGACAATTCATTGGGAAATTACATTTCTGACTCTTTAAGTTTGTCTGACACTGTTGTTCCTTCTGATCAACAAACATTGTGATTAGAATAATCATTGTCTATTCATAAGCTCTTATGATTGTAGAAACTTTAAGTATTTTACTGTGTCATTATTTACAATAATATTAAAATTGATACTGAAACATTTGTATTACATAAATTATGAAGCTTCTGTTGTGACTGTATCTGATGGGTTATAGCTACAGATGGAGACCACCGTTATTAGAGTCCACAGTATATTACAGCATCAAATACAGTGAATAGGAAATAATTAAACATATAGTTCCAATGCTGTTTACTGTAAATTATGTAACATTCCATTGACTAGTACACAATAAATTGTAATAACTATACCTTGCACACTGATAAAACTAGGCTACGAGATTTGCATACCTTATATTGTTTGTTGTTGGTCTGTGTGTGTTGTTTATGTATGCAGATTACTTTGTGATTTTATTTGTTGCCTTGTTGTTGTCTTGTTGTTGCCTTGTTGTTGCTTTATTGTTGCCTTGTTGTCGTTGCCTTGTTGTTGCTTTGTTGTTGCCTTGTTGTTGCTTTGTTGTTGCCTTGTTGTTGCTTTGTTGTTGCCTTGTTGTTGCCTTTTTGTTGCCTTGTTGTTGCTTTGTTGTTGCTTTGTTGTTGCCTTGTTGTTGCCTTATTGTTGCTTTGTTGTTGCTTTGTTGTTGTTGTTGTTGTTGTTGTTGTTGTTGTTGTTGTTGTTGTTGTTGTTGTTGTTGTTGTTATCGCCGTTGCTGTAGCCTGCAAGCTTCACACTTATCCTACGTTTTGAATATTTTTCAAACTTATTATAAAAACGTTAAGCCTTAAATCAAGCGCGGTCAGTTATAAATAACTGATAAAATGTTGTGATTATGTGATGATAAACGGTGGTTTATTGTTATTACTGATGTGTTAGTGCTTGTTGCCGTTTCTTTGTTGTCTACAAAGACAGTGTACAGAAAAGAGAGAGGGAAACAGTATATAATATAATACTCCCTTGCATTCAGTTATCAGTAGCAAACAAAAAGGCAGTGTCCTATAATAGAGGGGTCAAAGTGATGAAGGACGCGAATAAAGCGGTGAAGGCAAGCAAAAACATGAATCGTATTAGAACGAAAAATATGTAATGGAAGACAACAATAGTTAGTAATTATATAGTTAATACGAACGTGTATCCTACTAAAACCCTGCTTACCTTCTCTGTGCATATATGTATACATCTAAATACGAACCTACTATAGTTCAAATGTTTACCAGAATGTGGATACAGTGGGCAAAATAGACACATTATCGCCCAAATAAGACGCTATGTTGTCCTTCGGTATGACGATGCTGAATATTGGACAGTAGATCAGATATGAAGCCTTGAGTGTCAGAAGTGTGGTTCGACACCCACGACGCTGACCTGTGAGACATTTACCGAAAGCCCGGGAGCTCGCATGTTGATGTCAGAGTGAATGTAGTTGATAACAAAACTATGCCACTGTTGTATATGGTTCTGCGCGCCTGGCGTATTTGACGTTTTGTGTGACTCACGAGTGGGTGACGTTTTCTTGTAGCTGCGCAGTGTTCGTATTGCGTATACTAGCCTCAGGACGCGGTTAGCCATTCGTGGTTGGCGTCACAATATACGCAGTCTTGTCCGCCTCTCTACAGACAAGCACACCACATGTCAGGTTCACCGAATATTGGCTTTCACTTTCGCCGTCTCAGTGCTGGTGCATCTTGTTCTGATATGTTGCCCAGATAATGACTTTTCTGTGGTTTCGGTGACATAACTAAACTGGGACTAGTTTAGGTTTCGCCACAGTAATACAGCAAAAGTACCATTACTGCAGTATAACACACACACACACGCACATGCACACGCGCACGCGCACGCGCACGCGCACACGCGCACACGCACACGCACACGCACACGCACACGCACACGCACACGCACACGCACACACACACAAACACACACACACACACACACACACACACACACATACACAAACATGCATACACCACTTCTACATGTGATTAGAATATGCCAAGAAAACGTTCACTCAACACAGGCTATCAAGTCATGTAAATGTTTATTGACTAACTGGCCGAAACATTCCTTTCTTCCTAAGCAGTGCTGATAAGGTAAACGCAGGCCTTTGCAACACACACACGCACGCACACATCCCACTCACATGCACCCCGCCCCCACTTGTTTGCGACACCATTATCTCCATCAGCAAGGTTACTTGCAGTTATGGTTCTACTGTCCTACTATGACAAAGATCACCAGATATCCACGAGGTTCGGTCAAATAGGCGCAATAGTTTAGTATTGGACACGTTCGCTCTCTATGTCAGAGCAACGGATTCAAAGTTAGGCACTGTATGTTTGGCGTACAGAAAACTGGCCTTTCAACATTGGAACAGGTATATCTGTCGTAACTCGGAGGTGTTGGTCCCGTTTCAATCATTGGGGAAGTAACAAAACCATCGAGGTCATATGTATTATATAAGGTGAATTAAACATAGCAAACGAACAGACGTTGCACCATTAAAATGTGCATACGTCACGAATGAAGCACCACAGTGTGTTGTTATTTCGTTCAGTATTTTCTTCGATCATTATTCGAAGCCTTAATTCTGCACTATGTCATACCGTCAGCAGGCTAGCCACACAAGTAATCAACATAACAGTGGAGGCGCCAACATTAAATTTAATCACCTAATATATATTAATTGTTCATTCAGGGAAAGCATTAGTTGATCGTTTGCGCGTGTTGTGTACTCAGCACTGTTGCAACGACAACCACGACCAATTAACTTAGTGCAGCACCGATGAGCGTTGTTCTACAAAATTATTTTGCCTCCACCACAAACAGTTTGATGGCAACACGAGACCACTCTAGCAATTGTGCGGGGCATTTAACGCGTTTTGGGTTACTTAGGTATTTTGTTGAGAAGCATATAGTGACAAGCTAACATATAGTGACAAGCTAACATATAGTGACAAGCTAACAAATAGTGACAAGCTAACAGATGCGGCAGCAGCTTGACGATTGGCATGAAGATAACATTGGCTTGTACGAACAGGCACATTAAACAGTATTATTTCCATTACGCCGTGGAATATGCCTCCCATCGAAATCGATCGCACTACCCAAAGGCAACACGTAAAATTGTTCTTGAAAAAGACAACCTACATCCATAAAACATGTGTTTATGTGTTTATGTGTTATGCCATTAACATGTTTTAGCAAACAATCAAGCAATTACTCAATGTTGTAAGTAGATGGTTCTGGTTTGATCATAAGCGAATGATAATTTTCGTGATTTGGAGATTAACCATGTTTGTCAGTAAGCGACATTAAAAGTAAGTAGTACACCAACTAACGACATTAATTCACTAATTCATATGGCTAGCATTGACTCCGCTATAATCGCATGTAAGGCATTCGACATCTAAGCGGCCATCTTTGTTGTGGTGCACCAAATGCGCATGCGCAGTTTCCCATTACCGATCTACGTCCCCCACTGTTGCGACTATTTGGTCGTGAGCGGCAGTTATATAGCCTACACACGCCATCGAGCCGACCGGGGCTGGGCGATCGATCACAGGTAACCGGTTCCTAGAAAATATTTATTTTGGCAAAGCTCGTCAGACGTTCGGAGTGCTCTTGGCGTCACGAATGTTCGGCCTCGAGCAGTAAGCTCCAACGACTTATCTTTGCTGAACCTAGTCGTTGTTTTGTCCACCTCTCGCTTGTCCCTCGCGACACGTGGCACGACATCAGCAAATCTAGCAAGTATTGATTACTTGATTACTAAGTGTCGCTGAAAACATGTCCCCCTTTGCTCGGTGTCCGTCGTGACAAAAATAGTGTGGACGTTGTGGCAGATTCCCCTCAAAGCGTGTCTTCTTGAAGTCTGATCAATTCTAATTGCATTCCTGTTGGTTGATAACAAGTTCTATCCGTGACTTCGAATGCGTTTCTCTTCCTGCGATGACCCAGCTTGACTTGCAGGACTTAGTTGTGTTTAATCTCACTGGATTAACCTCGTTACTAGGTCAAGCCATTGCCTTTTGTCACATGTTACGATTGCACCACATTAAGCGCGTGAAATACCTTATGCTGGTGTTCAACTGGTTTGCTGCAAAGTTAGTGCACGAAATGAAGGTCTACTAGTTGATGGGCCTTGCAAAACCTCAAATGATATATCAACATTTCCTCTCACGATATCTATTTCTGAGAACTTTTTCCAAATTCAACGTTTAATTCAAATAGCGATTAATAGTTACAACGTTTTGTTTTTAAAATGCCAACAGCTGGCTGCAGTAACCATATGTAGCGCTTGGCACAACTATGCAATTTATTTCATATCCGAATATCTGCATCAGTGCACAAACCTGGTTTAACAAATCCCGATTTCACAATATGATCCACCCATGTGTGTTTTACTGCCTTCGTTAACTTCCTTCAGACAGAAAGGTTCCACGGTTTGTTTTCACTTAACACACTCACACGTATGCACAAGTTCCTGACTGAAAATGAGCCGGCAAGTTGAACCAAAATTTGTTTTATAAAAAACTATTTCATCGGCATAAAGCTGTCGTCAAGGATTTATCCTCCTGGTCTGAGATAAAACACATACCGTATATTTTACATATTAATTTTATTAAGGTGTTAACTCATCTGACTTTATTTTGGTTATTTAATTGTTTAACTTGTCTTAATTTATCTCAATTTATGTTGACCTACTTAGCTTATTTAATTGGTTTTAACTTAATTTAATTAATAATTTAATCTTAATTTATCTCACAACAGCGCTCAGTGTCGAAAAGAAACTGTCCACAATTTGGTCTCCTTCAGAGATGCATGCGACCAAAGCATTCGATCTATAACTAGGTCAAGCGTACTTTCGTTTCTTGTTAGACGCTTTACTAGGAAAGGGGAAATCAATAATGAATAAACCTATATTTAGGTAATTAGGCACGGATGTTTCCTACGCACGTACAACGTGAGTATCGCTTACACTTGACATTTTGAGTTTCAGTAATTGAATCGGGGGAGACACTATCATAAACTATCATAAACTATCATGCAATATCATAAAAGATGCAGGCCGGTGTTTTACGTGTCCCATCAGGCAGACAGCGATTGTAGATTTATTATATGCTACATTATTCAAGACAAAATAAAGTGACACAATTGAAGTCCTAACGTTGAATGTTCATTGACCTTAGATGCAGGAATTTGAGGATATAATAGGATATATATATATATATATATATATATATATATATATATATATATATATATATATATATATATATATATATATATATATATATATATATATATATATATATATATATATATATATATATATATATATATATATATATATATATATATATATATATATATATATATATATATATATATATATATATATATATATATATATATATATATATATATATATATATATATATATATATATATATATATATATATAAAGCTAGAAAGACAAGGGCTTGGCTCCAGCGTAACACCAGCAAGAATAACTGGGTGAGAATAATTGAAGAAGTGAAAAGAATAATCGCAGCGAAGAATTGAGGAACTGATGTGAAAGAGAGTTTCAGGAGGAACTGATGTGAAACATAGTTTCAGGAGGAACTGATGTGAAACAGAGTTTCAGGAGGAAGCTGGCGAGGCGCCTGTCCACGTGGGCTGGACACTGGGAGGAAGGAATGGAATTGGTACGGTTGACGAAACGATTGGATGCTCTTAGAGTGGAGGATAGACGGAGAAGAGGAAGACCGAGATTGAGATGGGAGGACTGCGTGAAGAAAGACTTGGCGGGTGGAGAACGAGATTGAATGATATGGTTAGTGGAGACGGCAGTGAAACGTGAGCAGTGACGAAGAACAAGGGCATGGTTGCCAGCCTCACCCCGGACTTCGGCAATAAAGAGGAGAGCAACAATCACATTAGTAAACATTTTTTTTGAGAGTATTCGCTTTTTGTCGGGGCATTTCCTTTAATATAGTCCAATATATCAAACACGGGAGAACACGTACATACATATCACGTACAACGGAAGTGCAAAACATTTTGCTAGGTACATGCTTCCGTACATATGGATTGATTAATTCACACGGTTCGGTTTAAGTCGCTGTAATTGGAAAACGCCTTTAGCCAGATGTCACATTGCACAGCGGTGCAGTTCATAGTTTGCTTTGCGCACACATACGTTCTGTGAATCCAGTTTTGTTCTTCGAGGTGCAACGATTCGAAAGGAAACTCTTCTGCAAATTGACCGAATCCACTGTTCCTTTTCTGGTCAACTGACTGAATTTCCTGACACCCGATAACGATTTTACTATTGCTCTTGTTTGTATTTATTTCTCATCCATAACACTCCAGTAGCTGAGTCACCCAGCTGATGTAGCATTAAATGTAAAATATATTATATTCGTTTATACTGTGATGTCATGTTGTACATCTTGAGCTACATCGGTTCTATCTCCTTTTTCGCCCATGTGTGTTTAATGAAACAGAATGTGTTATTATAATTCTATTCAAATATCATGTTTACATTCCACGTTGAATTGCAACGTCAATATTCATAGACTGGTCAAATTACATTATAAATTGTGGTTTATTAAAATACATTTGAACGGTCAACATATTTACACTTTATATACAATAAAACAATTTGTGTTTGTGATTGCTTTTTTGTTTGTATGTTTTTCTCCATCACATATCCGTCAGTTTTGTTTGCATGGCGGCCAATGGGGAAATTCGTTCATTCAGACAATTTCGAAATTCTCCCAGGGATCTCACGAAGGAACTTAACTTAACGTTAGACGCAGATTACGTAACGCTGTACTTCCTCGGCTAAAGATAGCGGATCTCTGACCATCAGAAATTGTGTTTTATCTTGTCCAGGAGCACTGTTTGACAAACGATCAGACAATGTACTTTTAAAGCTAAATGTAGTGGATTTCTGTCCATCGGATGGTGAAATGTTGTTCTCTTGTGTCGTGTCCAGGAGCACTGTTTGACAAGAACTCGCTGCAGGCCTACACGGCCTTCCGCTATGAGATCGGGAAGCACAACAACCAGACGACGGCGAGCTTCAAGTTCGACTGTTACGCGAAGATCATCGACGTGTCGAACAGCTACAAGCTCACCAAGTCAAGTAAGTACACTGGAGCACGTTCATTCGGCATGCAAATTGGATGTGGGTGGACTCAAGCATTGCAATGCACACATGGCTAATTGAATTGCGCTTGTGTTGGTTTGCAAATAAGGAGGAAACGTATGGAGTGCAAGTGAGAGGAAGGGAGGGATGGATGGAAGAATAGAAGTGTGCGTGCGTGCGTGCGTGCGTGCGTGTATGCGTGCGTTCGTGTATATGTGCGTTTGCGTGCGTACGCGCCTGTGTCATTTAACACGAATAATCACGTACCGTACGTGTGCATGATATGCGTCAGCGTATGTACGGTGCTGAAATGAAACCATGAATATTGTCATAAAATCGTTGATTGACAGATGAACTCGTCAGCCAATGATCTGCCGCATGGTCAGTTATTTTGACCAACTAAGACAATGTCCCACGATTATTCAACCCTACTTGAAAGTTGTCCTAGCCAGTAGATTGAAGAGCGTATGAACAAATATCAGTGTTATATATCCGATATTCGTGTTGAATATTGTCAATGACAACCGACAGCACGGTCCGATCGACCATGGTCGAACGTGTAGGTCAGCCTCAGTGACGCTACAAACGTTAAACGTGTCAATGTAAGCAGCGTATCTCATTTTAAAATGTGCAACTACGCTTGACTGACAAATTCAATGGGATGTCACGTACGCTTGACTGACAAATTCTATGGGATGTCACGTACGTATCATCTATCCAAAACGTGTTATCGGAATGCGTTCGCCGCAATGCAAAATAGTGCAAACCATGTAAATGACTCACCATATATCCACCTGAATTATTATTAACAGCATGATCACCACACTGACGTGAAATGAAGCACGTGTGTTTTACTTATGCCATTCTGAAGTGAATCACATAATGAATAAATATGACATTTCAACATAAAACAAAATGTGCCATAAGCTCAGTGAAAGTTAAAAAAAGATCAATATGTTAATAAATAAATAAATAAATATAAATGATAAAATGTCATTATCATTAAAAAGGAAACTAATAATTCAATAAATAATTACATTAATAATAAAAAATGTCATGTCATTACAAATACTCATTATAATGTCGCTATTGTGAGCTCCCGCCGCGACTGTCGCGACTGTCGCGTCTGTCATCCTCGTTACAAAATGACGTTGACAAATTTTGCAAATGGCAGACGTAGTGGTAGCTATGATACTTATTATTTCGAACATACTTCGCGAGTGTGCATAATGTACACCCTCCGGCGAAAAAAGTATATGTGTGTTGGTTTGGTTTTGATGATCAAATACGCTACAGGTTATGTAGTGACGCACTGATTATATAGTGACGTAATTATTATATAGTGACGTATTGATTACGCAGTGACGTACTGATTATGTAGTGACGTACTGATTATGTGGTGACGTACTGATTATGCCCCTCGATGCAATAACGTACAGTGTAACTATCGCAATGAGTATCACGGTGGTCTTCTTCATAAAGTGTTGACTGACTTAGCTTGCTAATATACGTAATTTAGTTAGACACAGCCAGTTTCGCCAACTTGGCGAAGTGAATAGTTGTTTGATCGAATTAGGCCCCGCGGTCATTGCTGTCATTACGAAAGCTGTAATTATAACTTCCCGGCCGTCGCATCTTGATTATCTCGGGCATTAGACCGCTGCACGAAGCCAGGTCAGTTGTACTCTTGTAATTTAGCAATCATCGACTTGATGTTAAGGGAAGGCCGGGAGCCTGGAGCTGTGTCGTATCGCCATGAATCCAGTCGGGCTTTGGCTCGCATCCATCTCGTATGTGGTAATGAAGACGAAGCTTATGTAATTGCAAATGGCACGGTAAACATTATCAATTGTGACCGACGACGGACGTTGCCATTGATACTGATTATACTGTTTACATTTATGCAGTTTGTAGAGAGGATACATTTGTCAACGTTAGTACCACGTTGAAATGTCAACCCCGGGTACTCGCGACCAGTTAACACTGAACCCTTTACGTGTAGCTTGTGACACCAGGATGACGACACTGACCTTGTAGTAACGTACTGCATTAACCAACTTCAAAACATATCACAAAATGGGTAAAATTTACATTATCATATTTTATGCTCCTGTCTCTATCTATCATCGCAACTTATTTATCTCACATGGTCTAGGGCTTCCTCATGTACCATCAAAACACACGCTTTCGTATTTGATGTGCGCGTCAGCAATCCAACGGTATGCGGTCACACTGGTCAAACGATTAGTTGTCATATGTTATCCACAATATGCTTATTTCCAAAAAACACAGCGAAAATGTAATAGATTTTAAAACAACATATTACGCTTTGCATCTAAGTTTGAAATCGCAAACGTGGACGCATCATCACGAATAGGACGTCAGTGGCAGAAATCGTAGGTTTGTTTATTGTAGGTCTGGTCCAGCAAGCGGATACGAGTAACTGTCCAACCATTAACACAGGCCCTGGCCGACACATCGTAATCAGACAATTAGGAACTACTACCGTTGTCTTCGCAATCTCCGCTGTAGACCATCCCGGCTTCATCAGTGGCTATTGTCTCCCTAACGACTCGAATTTATATTGCGAGTGCAATTATGGTAATTCCACTTGAGATGCAACACCGCAGCCTTCTGGTGTAATAATGTGTAATGATATGTAATTATATGTAATAATATGGCATCCACGTTTGTGTTTCCTAACATACGTTCAACGTGTAATATGTATTGAAAACTATACAATCTTCAGCATGTCTTATGGAAACATATATGTTGTGATTAAAATATAAAAAACGATTAAACTTTGTGAATAAGATGCACTTGAAGTATTATAGTAACACCAAATACAGTTAATTGTTCAAAAGGCTAATTATAAATCGTACTGATCGCGGTTTCAAAATATGCATAATAGGCTAATATCTGTAAAACAATGTGGATTCCCGATTTTTATAGCGCATAGTCCTGTACTTTACAGATCAATGCGCTTTACAGTAAAATAATACATAAATAAAAATGCACATAATAATGTTTATTACATTATATATATATATATATATATATATATATATATATATATATATATATATATATATATATATATATATATATATATATATATATATATATATATATATATATATATATATATATATATATATATATATATATATATATATATATATATATATATATATATATATATATGAAATCATTATATTATTTTAATGTATGTCGTCAAGTATACTGCATAACATTTTGAGCTGTTTTTCTAGATTATATATATATATATATATATATATAATACATAAATAAAAATGCACATAATAATGTTTATTATATATATATCTATATATATATATATATATATATATATATATATATATATATATATATATATATATATATATATATATATATATATATATATATATATATATATATATATATATATATATATATATATATATATATATATATCACTATATATATATATATATATATATATATATATATATATATATATATATATATATATATATATATATATATATATATATATATATATATATATATATATATATATATATATATATATATATATATATATATATATATATATATATATATATATATATATATATATATATATATATATATATATATATATATATATATATACATATATATATATATATATATATATATATATATATATATATATATATATATATGTAATATATATATATATACATTTATATATATATGAATATATATATATATATATATATATATATATATATATAATAAACATTATTATGTGCATTTTTATTTATGTTTATATATATATATATATATATATATATATATATATATATATATATATATATATATAATCTAGAAAAACAGCTCAAAATGTTATGCAGTATACTTGACGACATACATTAAAATAATATAATGATTTCATTTAACACTGTTCAAATAAAAAAATGTGTTAAGGTTAATATCAGAAATATTGTTTTTTTTTGCAAAAACGTGAGATTTTACGACACTCTACCACATTAATCCGTTGATTCTTCCGTCGACAATAGCCCTCTCTGACACCACAACGTTCGACATCACGATCACAATGTATAGAGTAATGTGGATAGCACAGTAATCCGTAATTTCATAGATTTGCATTAAACTAAGTGCAGAGGAGGTTTTGTCAGTAATGTTGAATCCGCGCAGACAAACCATCACAGACGATACGTGTTCAAAACGAACCTCAATGGATTGCTATGCAATCGGTCTGCAGTTGTCTCTGGCAACATTCGTAGTTAATCAAGTGTAAGCAGGGAGTATTGGCAGCGAATACTCAAGCGAATTTTTATGTGGCGAAAAACTAAAACACTCTCGGGTGAGCTTGTTAGTGAGCTTGTGGATTGTCTGACAGCTGAACTTTGGTCTTCGTATACATAAGGTCATCACTACGAATTCAGATAGCCAACGCTGTCTAAATCAGCATTGATGAACAGTCGAAATTCTATTCTCCTGCCGCGAGTGTTCACATTGTATCACGCGTTATAACCAGTAATTACAATAGTGTGACTTTTGTCATATACTGCGATACGATGTCGTGAACTCATATTTCGCGGGCTCATCGTTGCAGCTTATCAACTAGTGCTTCACGAGACGATGTTTGGTTTGATTCGTCAGTCCTAGAATGTATGTCCTTGTTAATCTAATTGACTGTCGAGAAAAATAAATAACAATAGCTAAAGCAAGCTAGGTAGGCGGGATCAAACAACGAAATTCACCATGGCATAATCCTAGAACGGCAAGTATGAAACAAGTTAAATAACCCACGGAAGGCCAACTAAGAAAATATATTTCAGATTGTTATTCTTCATGATCAATGTTGAAAGTGTACCGCTTTATGGAGCTGATACCTTGCCTTTCGCTGAAACAACTGGAAAGGTAGCTCGACGGTATATACGCAAGAGTGTTCAGTACGCGTATGCCTGACCACTGCAGCACTGGGCTGAGACACAAATAAAGAATTTTATGGGGACATAGGCAAGATCTTTAACCAGTGATGGTGATGATGTAGCATGCCGAGCTTGTGCCGTACAGTGTCTACGCCCAGGAGCTTCCAGAAGACGCAGTCGGCCTCGCAGCAACGACCTGCCGAGACTCAGCTGAATAATTAATAGCGCCATCTTTGTTTCCACATTTGCATCGCGCCGCTTCCTGCTCCGGAGTAACCGACCACACGACCTTCTAGAATTAGATCCGTCATCAGTCGCGTTCCATTATTTGCTGTTGGTGATCAATTCGACAATTATTTGCCTTAGGTCGTCATTTTGATTCCATTATTTGCCGTTGTTGGTCATGTTTTCCATGATATACCGTTAACGGTCACTTTGTGTTCTATTATATGCTATATTGACGGTCATTATTGTCCACTATTTACCACTTGTGGTCATTCTGTCAGACAACTTCACGTGATGTTATCTTTAGTCGAGGATACTACATCTAGGTCACGTTGTTGGTAGAAAATGATTATATATATATATATATATATATATATATATATATATATATATATATATATATATATATATATATATATATATATATATATATATATATATATATATATATATATATATATATATATATATATATATATATATATATATATATATATATATATATATATATATATATGTATGTGTATATATATATATATATATATATATATATATATATATATATATATATATATATATATATATATATATATATATATATATATATATATATATATATATATACGTAATACATACATACATATTACATTTCTCATTCACAATTTTAAATGTCGAGTGGTAAAGCGGCGGTTTAATGTTGGTAATGTATGTACATGTATGTATATGTATGTAGGTATTTATATATATATATATATATATATATATATATATATATATATATATATATATATATATATATATATATATATATATATATATATATATTAGGTCGTGATGGGGTGGTCACAGGTTTGTGGGTGACTTTGTGGCGAAATGGCCCCACCTGTTTTGTAATTAAATTTGTGTATTGGTGGTGGAATGTCTGTATTCTTTGTATTACATGTTCATGACGACTTCTTGATGTATATATGTTATCGTCATGCTTGTAGGAATGTGGTGTGTTATATTAAAACATTTCCCGAATCGTGCGAACCTGGAAATTGACGACTTAGCATGGACTCTGTCGCACGGGGAAACATTACGCCAGCACTAGTTCAATGCTCATATATCATGACATTATCAGAGACGATAGACGACCAATCAAGTTTTATAATAGATGATCAATACCATAGATCGTTGAGAGAGAAATTACCATCGTACCATTTCAGACGAGTCCACGCACTACTGACCCGCAATTGTATAGTATCAAGTATCGCTGCTATCAGATTCTTAGCGGCACAAAGGAAAGTACTTGCAAGAAGAATAGGACACAAACGCAGCAGGCAAGAATAACGGTTGTTAACACGCCACTCCCTGGATATGAGGATTTAGACCGACCGACCGACCCCGACCACCAGGATGTTGCCATTACACCTGGCGTCAACTCAGCACTTCTTTTGCAAACAAACCACGCAGCCGTATCGATCGACGTCTCCCCAGTGACAACTTGCTTGATCTCCCGTTTCGTTTGCTCTGTTCATCAACGCAGTTCTTTCAAACCAGCTGAACCAGGACCTTTATCCCACATCCGGCCAATGCAGAAAACCTGCAGATGCGTCACTGGATAAGGTGTCGGCCATTGACTGCCAGTTACATCACGAGCGCTAGCGTGAGACTTGTTGATCCCGCTTCTAAAGGGCGTCTACCAGAAGACGATTTCGTGCGACAGCCTGCAGTCCCCAAGCACGCACGAATCGATGAATATGTGCGATAAAACACGATATGTTGCAATCTGAAGAAGATCCAACTCCTACAAATTACCAGCTGAGGGACTAACAGTTAGTCAGGAACCAACATCGGTTTGCGCACATGCCAGCCAGCCGATATATCATAGAAACATGGTGTGTTTATATAACAATCAGCAGTATCGCAACGTGGATGAATTGTGAAATGTCCTAACGTTCCATTCTCAATTAATTTAGCTGATCGAGAAATCGGGTTCGTTGGGTTCACATTTGTTGTGTGTGAATAGTCTAAGCAATATCGGCAGTGGGTTTAATTAATGAAAGAGTGCACGTGTACTGGGTGTATTCGAAAATAAGTAGTTTATCCGATGATTTTTGTTTTAACTGAACACCACATTCTCACCAACGAGCAAGCATGTCGTAATGAAGAAATGGTTTTAAAGCGAGACGACCGAAACAATCGTTATACGTTACTGAAACAAGTATGTCGTAGTGAAGGTATAGTTTTAAAAAGAGACTACCGAAACAATCGTTATACGTTACTGAATATTATATATTATTAACAAATACATCTCAACATGGGTGCCTAAAAGCAAGGTCATGTCTAACCAATCTGTTATTTTTGTCGGAAGAAATTACGAAGTGGGTAGATGATGGTTTACCAGTGGATATTACTAAGACTAAAAGCCCATGGTATTGGTAATGATGCAATCAACTGGATAGAAACGTGGTTTACACACAGGAGACAGAGAGTAATAGTATATGGTGAGATTTCAAACTGGAAATCTGTTTTGAGTGGGCTACTACAGGGATCAGTATTAGAACCTATACTATTTTTAATATATATATATATATATATATATATATATATATATATATATATATATATATATATATATATATATATATATATATATATATATATATATATATATATATATATATATATATATATATATATATATATATATATATATATATATATATATATATATATATATATAAGTTATATAAGATGACACATCTAGCAAAGTACTCAAATTTTCAGATGACACCAAAGTTTTCATAAAGATATCAAATGATGCAGATAAGCAAAGTTTACAAGATTATGTTATTCAATTTTGGAAAGTGTAAATGCATACACATAGAACATTAAAACATGGACGAAGAATATAAAATGGGGGATGCTCAAGAGAAAATTACTTAGGAGTAACATTTAGTGGTGACATGAAAGTTTCAGCGCAATGTGGGATTGCTGCTTCAAAAGGTAATCAAATTATAGGGCTAATTAGGAGAACTATCACTTTTAAGAAACAGGTAACTGTTCCCCTGTACAACAGTTAGACCACATTTGGAATATTACATACGCGCATGGAGACCATATCGTAAGAAAGACACAGACAAGCTAGAAAGAATACAACGACGAGCAACTAAAATGATTCGATAATTGGGAGACCTTAGCTAGGAAAGCCACTTATTAGAATATGGTTTAACAACACTAGAGACCGGGACACTAAGAGGAGACCAAATAGAAGTGCTTAAAATAGTGTTATATGTTCTTTAAACTTAAAGAAGGCAGTAGAACCAGGGGACACAAGCCGCATTAGTTAAGGAACAATGTATGTTGGACATGAGAAAGTACTCATCCTCACAGAGGGTGATAAATGAATGGAACAAACTCTCAAATGATTGACAGATATCTGATAAGGGCGGGCTATGCATAGATGATCAAATTGTTGGACTCTCGATAAGCCGATGGCTTCCTTGTTCACTTGCCATCTGGAACTAGTAGTCTGAGATGGCAATCTTGTTAAATCTCTATGTGCAAGCCAATCGTCAAATCCATTCTGACGTCACAATCGAAATTAGGCGTGCACCTTTTCTCGGATGCTACGGACCGCGATACTGACCTCCGTCAATCGTCGTCTTAGCAACCGTGTTTACATATATATTGAGAGACGCAGTTACAGAGTGACAATTTGAAATCCAGATACCATGCATCAGCTTAGTGAAATTCGCTCTCTGCCGTTCCCAAAACCGTTCAGCAGTCGACATAAATGTTTCAAATGGATACACTGGAATATATGTCAGCTTCACATTTGCAGCGGACATTTTTGCTTAGTTTGACTGACCTTTTGTTATGGTTGCTAGGCAAATGTCACATCGTGAATGTTACCATTCTTCTAACAAATCTTGTTCATATAGCTGTCCATTATATCTACGTATCTTCCAAGTATGATACTTCAAATCATATTGCTATTAACCGACGGGTAATAATATCATATCTGACTAAGCCGAGTAGGTCGACTATCGCGAGATCGTCTGCTGCATGCATCTAAGTGTGCCGCAGTCTGCCTAACTGGCCATATTTACTTGATAAAATCAACACGTCGAGCTAGGCAATTGCATTAAATAGCACTCTGGCCGGCTTGGGTGATGTCAGACCTTTACCCTGGAGGAAATAACGTCGACCGTTACGTAAGCCAACATGGCCGAGGAGCAGCCGTAATGGCATACGAAATGGCCCGGGGGGATGCGAGGTATAGTAACCGCAAAGGCTACGTAAAATCTGATGCATCTGAGGAATTAACTTGATGTCGTTTACGTTATACATGGGGCGCGGTGGCGCAGCGGTTAGAACATCAGACACTCAATAGAGAGAACCCGGGTTCGAATTGCTGCCGTTTCGAAGCTTTGGCAGTTTCGTTCACTCCACTTGCCATAGTTCACTGTGTAAAAATTACTACCTGGCTACAGACAGATGTGGATATGCGAACAAACAGTCTTCACGGCTGGATTCTTCCCAGATAACGTCTGCCAAAGGATGAATTGTAAAGGGATTTGAACAGTCTGGATACAGCGCTAAATAAAAAAACTCACCTTTACCATTATATCCATGACTTTGTACATTAAACTTTCGATATAAAATAAATCACGCCCCAGTAATCTGTTTCTAAAAAAAATCCGTTTGTGTCGCATACCTGATTATTCTTTTTTTTTAACCATGTCGGTTTCCGCATGCGAAAACACGTGTTTGTCGGTAGCAGTGCCCGACTGTTGTTTTGCGCATTTATTGAATATGATTAATAGCCAGGCTTGAGGCAAGACATTGTTCATAAACATGTCCCTGCTGTCCAAACGTGTCAACGTTTTAACGATTATTTCAACATTTACAGTAGAGGCAGTAGCGTGGGAGCAAGCGGTAGTGGCTGCAAAACGATGAGTATCCAATCGAAATGTTCGCCATGTATGCCCCAGAATGCGCCAGCGTTCAATGACAAATTAATTTATCGATTAACTCGTATATACAATTATCAGATTACGCCATACAGCCTCCAGGAAAATTGCGTTTGTGACTGACACAATTATCGCACACTGATAAGGTGTACACAATTCTGAAGCACTTTTAATGCAGCATATGGCAATTGTAAAAAAATCAAGATTGTTAAATATGACACGTGTGAATATTATGGCGGCGGCGACGAAGACGTAGGAAAGACACAACCAGTGTTGCAGCAAGCCAGCCTTTGCATTGTATAGTGAGACGACCAGTCATAAACCTTGCTTCAGCGACACACTAGTGTCAAACGCACACCGCCAGCAATTTCTCGAGAAAAGCCCGTTAGCGGCGAGCTTCCATTTGGGAAATCACCTAATGACGACGCGGCGTCATAGAGACCGCCTTTTATAGCTGTGAAGGAAGCGAGCCTTAGATACGCGTCCGACAGCCACTGAGGTCTGTGTGGGGCTTTCAAAAATATACACCTTCAAAACACTACAGAGGAGTTTTCATCGTACATTATAAATAATCGGGCTTATCTAAGTCAGCGGTTCACATCAAATTATTCGGTGTAAATTGAGTAGATCAATGTACATAAAACACAATATATTTTGCCTATGAATGGTCGTCTTGTCCAATCTGAAGATATGTTTTAAATGTAATGTAGCATGACACCTGAGTGTGTCGAATTTGCAAGCTGAATGTTTTGAGTGTTTTGAATTTGGCCACCACGCTACCATAGTGTTTTCGAGGGGTAGTGTTTTGGTGTTGTTTGGGTTGAGGCAAACTGGACACACCCGCAACAAAGGTATTGTTCCTCTTTATGTTTTTACTTGCGATTTATATCCACTTAAACCAGAACTGCATTCCCTATCACCCATGACTGCGCATATCGCCAGTTTGAACTTACATCATTCAAACAGTTCATTTTATTTTAAGAATTATCACACAGTTTGTGCATACGTAAACAGTATAAATTCACACAGATACGGTCTTGATTCATTTTTAAAAATGTATACTTAATCGAAATTAATGAGAAATCACTACCCTGGCGACCTTCCTGCCCGACCTCCATCGACAGAAAGCGACCCTCGGGGGTTATACTAGTCCCTCTGCATTTATTTGGCGCGACCGATGACGTCATAGCGGCGTCACATTCGATCGATCTGATGACGTAATGTTAACTCCACTCGTCCATTCGAGAGCCGCCGAAACCTGTACCACTAATTGCCTGATGCGGGACAACGACTTGGGAAAAAGCTTCGCGAGACGCTCATAACCAGATTCGTATGTTGACCTATCACTTCAAGTCGTTAAGATATTAAATATCACTGTCATGGGGGCCAGCCTACTAATGTAAACATAAATAATATGTGACGTTTTCGGTGCAACTGCGTTGTACCGTATGGATTTTATCACTCGCAGTATGCCAAACCACGAAAACGTTTTATAATATTCTACATTTTACTTATTTTATACTTATTTTACTTTAATTAATATATGACCTAATTGCATTTATTATTTACACGCATATGAATGCTCTTTCTTCATACTTCTATTTTTATTTTATGAATTTATTTATATGCAATTTAATGCTTTTAATTTAATAAGTAAAC
Source organism: Lamellibrachia satsuma (assembly GCA_033239005.1). Taxonomy (NCBI): domain Eukaryota; kingdom Metazoa; phylum Annelida; class Polychaeta; order Sabellida; family Siboglinidae; genus Lamellibrachia; species Lamellibrachia satsuma. Next base: position 4,032,106 of record BSQZ01000051.1, read on the forward strand.
GGGTTTATTTATATGTAATTTAATGTTCTGCTAATTTATTGTATTTTTTATTTACCACGCTTACGTGTATTATTCAGCCTATATGGCTGCAAAGCGAAATAGAAGATGGAGAAGTTATCAATGAACATACAGACCTGTACATGATAATCAAGCGCAAATATAATTAAATATAAACGCATTTTAGGTTTCATATTTACATATGTAACAATTAGAAATAAGACATAAGGATTCGTCTTCATACAGTAGTTTTTTTTTACATAAGTGCCATATTTCATTAATACAGTACGATACAAAAGATGATGGAATAAAGCGTTTTGTGACATCAAAGCACAACGACGGCGAAGGTCGTCAGGAAGTGTCAGTGTTCACTGCGTAATTGTTGACAACTAAGGGAATTCGATTCAGAACAAAAACAATGTCGTATTCTTAGTCTTGTCAATAAAGTTAAATTGACTACGGTGATTATGGCGCACTCGTGATCCCAACATCCGCAGGCGTAAATAGCGTTTTGTTATTTTAGTGTGCGGGAGAAAGTATGGCGATTAATTGGAAGAAGCAATTTTAAGATGTGCGTGAGCGTGTGCATGTGCGCGTGTGCGTAAATGTTTGTGCTCGTGCGTACGTGCGTCTTGTGTAAGATTGTTTTTGCCAAACCGCGTGTATTACTATCACAGTACACATTACAGTACGACTTAGCCTGGTGCTGTAGGAATGGCGAAGGCTCAGACCCATATCTATTGAATTCGACGGACGCCTGCAGACCACTTCAGTTCAGAAATGCTTTGTTGACCACAGCAGAAGGACGGCCTAATTCGCCTCCAGTGGTCTGTGGACGAATTCCCGGCTGACATCGAAATGCATTAGACTATCATGTCAACACAGTTCATGGAAATGCAACAAGATTATGTAGGAAACGGGACAGTCCCAATATCATGGTCAGTGCTGAGGCTATCTACATGTTAATTTCCGAATATGTAATATATATATATATATATATATATATATATATATATATATATATATATATATATATATATATATATATATATATATATATATATATATATATATATATATATACATATATATTACATATTCGGAAATTAACATTTAGAAAGCCTCAGCACTGATATATTGGGACTGTCCCATTTCTTACATAATCTTTTGCATTTCCATATGTTGACATGATAGTCTATATATATATATATATATATATATATATATATATATATATATATATATATATATATATATATAATGACTGATGAATATAAAAGTGTTAATTCACTAACGATACGCCAATATTTCCCTGATTCATGTGTCAGACGTATATATTACATTGGAATGGGTCCGTTATTCCTAAGCTTGGCTCGTTCCGATGTTTTTTTCGAGTGTATATATTTGCAGCAGTTCTTTCGGATATACAACATACGAAACCTATATCGCCAGCTATATTGTAAAGGAGCACATTTTCTGAAAATGGCTGCTTAATGTCGCGTCTCGCACTCTGAATTACTACGACTTATTTACGATTATGTTATGTTATAATAATTAATGCATTTTCTAATATGCTCACGTGTCGTGTTATTGTGTCGGGTATAATCGGAGATAAATATCTATGAAGCTTTTACGTGGACATGCTTGTATGCGTGTGAGGATCGAACGGCATTGAACGTTCCGAAATATATAAATATAAATGACGTTTGTTGCTGTGTTATTGATAACAATTACCCGCTCTGACGCCTGTATACTGACAACCATTCTAAATGGACTTTTGTTCGTCGGTGTTAATGTAGCGTTGTTGAATAATTGACGTCCTCCGCCGTAACCCAATGGCCATAACGAGTCATAGCACGCGAGGGACGTCGAATCCGATGTACATGTTCAACGACCCTGCAGGACTGTCTGCTCAGACCCGTTGGCTCTTTTCTCGCGTCAGTAATAATGTGACGTTATTTGGCGCAGCATCAAGTTGTAATTCGCGTGAGCCCGGGAGACCAGAGCTACTCAGTTGATGTCCCGCAAGGTAGAACGTCTCCAGGCGGCAGCAAGCAGCAGTTGGTGTAAAAGCAGTCATTCCTTTTAGGTCCAGTAGGCAGACAGTTATTGAACTATTACAAATGCAGTGCTTCTTCGTGGAAGTCTTGACAATACCGTAGCATGGAAGACAAAACTCCGAGCTGTTTGCGGCAGGTTTCGCCAGATAGTCAATCGACGCACAAGTCCCTTGAGGCTTTGTGCAATTCTTTCAAGGTCGAGTTAGTGTCCAAAGCGCCGTTTCAGACAATCCCTGCCATCACCATTGGCTGCTCCGTAGAAAGGACGATATATTAGTACTATTCTGATGATGACTATCATCGTCACCTTCATCCATTGACCACGACAGTCGCAGGGTGCCATTTACACAGGCTTCGCCAGCGTGGTCTTTCTTCTACTGTGCGTAAAAGAAAGTTGTTATCCAGCCTGTTTTCTTCTTCTCAAGCACTCCAGCATACATAGGTGTTTTTTTGAAACGCTGTACTAAATCTTTATTTTAGATTGCATACACGAGCGTCCGTGCTTGCTTCGAACATGAAATGTAACGACAAACAGTTTGTCTTGGCATAACGTTGTTTCTAACGTCATATGATGCCCTGTTCGTTATTTCCTTCCCGGAAGGCCGAGTTAACAGTGTTTGAGAATAACGAATTTACGACTGTTCCACTACTCATGTTTCCCCTGACGTCGAACTGCCCTGTGTTGTCAGGCAACAAGTTGGCTCCAGTCTCACGTAATTGGTGAGCATAAATGTCTCTTAATATTTACGACAATAATATGTGGATTGTTGGCGGCACTAAAGCCACAGGGATCGCAGGCTGAGATTAGAGTGTCTCGTTTTGTGCTTGATCTTTATTGTCTGATTGTTTGTTTGAGTGAATAGGTGTGTGTGTGTGTGTGCGTGCGTGCGTGCGTGCGTGCGTGCGTGTATGTGTGTGTGTGTGTGTGTGCGCGCGCGAGCGTGCGTGTGTGTGTGTGTGTGTGTGAGTGTGCGCGCACGTGCGTGCGTGCGTGCGTGCGTGCGTGCGTGCGTGCAAGCGAACGAGTGAGTGATGACTAGATGAACTAGTCATCCACACTATTGCATATACGTTCATGCTGAGACAAGAGGTGTCTTTAAGTGGTAGGCTGAACAATTCGTTACATTTCCCTTGACAGGTATCGCCACCCATTTGTGTGACCTTTATTACTTGCGCGCTTGTTCTTTGTATGTCAGAAAGATGTGTGTTGACATATTCTGAGTGTTGTCATCGACGTTAAGACCCAATTATGACTTCGCCGTGTCAATTCAATTAATAGTTCCAGTTTATAGAGACACTGCATTTATAATATGCACAATATAGCGATGATAAATTTGATGAAGTAAACATGTAAAACTTAGTTAGCACTATCCCACGTTTTGTATTGCTTGCATCAACACTAATTATTTAGCAATAAAACATAGCTATACAGCATCGTAAAGAGCTTAATTAACCTCATAATTCCATTTTATTCGACCAACCTTTCTCAAATGCAGTTGCATCAATTTCAGAAAAGAAATGCATGTTCATGCAAGTTCATCCAAATCATGACCAGCACGTTTTCGGATATCAATAACTGAAACAAATAACAGTTCAAGTAATCGAAATCAATGTCAAATCCGCAATTTTCTTGTTGGTACTATAGGCACTGCCTGTGGCTCAAGTACACCAAAACCATTGGCATTTGCAAACTAAACCAATCACCACGTCATGTGTAGTTGCATGTTCGCGCGACTCTCACGAAACCTCTACGTCCGCATATCGATTTATAAGAAAGTCACACAGAACAAACAGGGCTGCTCAATTTGGTTCGCCAGAAACCGAAGTGTCAAGTGTTAATGGGAAGCAGACGAAAGTCGCGTGATACGTAAGCGGATAATGGCAAACAGTTTTCGCACGCCATCACTGCGGTCAAGTAATAGTCTGGGCCGAACGTGGCGGGTGGGCTTAATTAAAGTAGGGCATGCGCGTTGGTTAAGTAGTTCGAAGCGGACCTGGCGATACACGAACTGGATCCTGAGAGATTATAATATATGTGTTGCGTTGTGTTGTGCGCGTGTGTGCGTGTGTGCGCATTCGTGCGTGCGTGCGTGTGTGCGCGTGTGCGCGTGCGTGTGTATGTATAATGCTCATTCAGGCCTATCTACCTGCCACTTATCTCCCTCTACTCCTTCCCTCTCTCTCTCTTTCTTTCTCCTGTCAGTCTTGTCTTCCTTCTACCTCCTAAATTTCCTTCTTTCAATTCCCCTTCCGTGTTATCTTACTCCATGCGTCCCCTCCAATCTTCATTCCTCCTCTCCGTCCTCCTCATCCTCCCCTTTCTCTCTCTTATCTTCTCTCCTTCTCTTTACAACTTCACTATCGCCGCATCGTCCTTTCCTTTCGCCGCCCCTCTCTGCCTCCCGCCTTTCCTTCGTGTCTCCCTGACTTCTTCGTCATCTCTACCCGTCCCCCATCCCTTGCCGTCTGAATGTACGACTTGTTTGGCAGATACTAAAGTACCACCATCAAAACACTTCATTTCAACCTTAAACACTCAACACTATTTCAATATCACCTCAATATATCTCCAAACACGTCTTCTCTTTGCAGTTTGCGCCAACATAGCGAAGGGGACATTTGCCTTTTTTGGTGTCGCCAACGTGTCGACGATGGGCACCATTGATTCATACAGTCGGACGTTCCATATGCCTTTCATCAACCCGAGTGTTCCGCTCGATAACCAGGCGACAGCCTCGTCGTACACGCTCCGTATGAGGCCGGCGTATCACGACGCCATCATAGACGTTATCAGTTTCTACAAGTGGAGGACAGTGTTTTATTTGTACGACACTAATGAAGGTATGTCACCCCTCTTTCTTTGTACTGACAAAAACACCAATCCTCCGGACTGGATAACTTGGTAGTTCATAAGTGACAATAGCAAAAGTTGCGTACTTTCAGGATAGGCAACTTTATCACCCTCCTATAGTTGTCCTAACAAAAACACCAATCCTCCGGACTGGATAACTTGGTAGTTCATAAGTGACAATAGCAATAGTTGCGTACTTTCAGGATAGGCAACTTTATCACCCTCCTATAGTTGTCCTAACAAAAACACCAATCCTCCAGACTGGATAACTTGGTAGTTCATAAGTAACAATAGCAATAGTTGCGTACTTTCAGGATAGGCAACTGTATCACCCTCCTATAGTTGTCCTAACAAAAACACCAATCCTCCGGACTGGATAACTTGGTAGTTCATAAGTAACAATAGCAACAGTTGCGTACTTTCAGGATAGGCAACTTTATCACCCTCCTATAGTTGTCCTAACAAAAACACCCATCTTCCGGACTGGATAACTTGGTAGTTCATAAGTAACAATAGCTATAGTTGCATACTTTCAGGATAGGCAACTTTATCACAAAAATGATTTGGTACTTGATGCAGCCAGTCAATGATTTTTACAGCTTCTTGGATAATTGTAACGTAACACTGGTAGTTACGTAACGTCTAGCGACGTCTTGCCGTAGTATTGCGTAACTCCGCACAATCGTAGATATATGCATGACATTGTAAACATTTGTACGTGATTGTTCGCATAGCGTTGCGGGTAGCGTTGCGAGCAATTATACGTACTAACTACAAAGGGCAATTTTGCTGTAGAAAGGGAAATAAAGGGGGGAATTTCGATTTTTTTTTAATGTGACGACCCGGTCCTGGTGCCGTAGATGAACCCCTGAAAGTTTGGTACCTGAGATGCAAAGTATCGAGGAGGAGTAGCATAACATACAAACATAACATACAAACACACATACATAACATACAAACATAACACACAAACACACATACATAACATACAAACGCACATACATTGGCTGGATTATAGTAAGACGAACTCGGCTACTTAAATTTTCATATCCTATCAGGACGTCGCTGCACATATTGATTTGCGAAACTAATGAAAATGTATTATACAATAACTTGCATAACTACACATAAAATGGAGTTTCGTATCTGTTGTTGCAGTTCCATACAATAACAGAAAGTTGTCGCTACGTTATCCGACACTATATCTCATACTGGTCTATTTGTGAAACATCGCGGAATCGTGAGAGATATATGTGTGTCAGGCGTAGCGCGCATCATTATTATTCTGGAATAAATGTGTACTACAGGCTTGCCAATTTGGGTGTACAAGTGTTGTCGTCGGAATAATTTATATGCGTTGGGTGTACGCCTTGCGGGTGAACGTCAGAAATGTGCTAGGAGGTAATTGATATTCATAAGCTTGACAGCCCACCGCAGTCGTGAACATTTCTTCAATAATTATAGCAAAAGTAACTGATGAGATAGGATGGAACTCTCAAAGGCGACGTCGGGTTAAGAACCGGAGATAAAACGACAAAGAGGCAGGACGTTAGCCATACGTTAATGTAGATCAATAGTGTCCTGTCACCAGCCGACGTTTAAGGGACAGGGAGTGTGGTGAATTGGTGTTGTCAAGGTGACCCTCATCGACGTCCAACCAACCAGGCACGAACAAGAGAATGCGAAAGTTCACATATTCAGTGTTCTCCCAGACGCGTTATTCACGAACGGATTCGTTATAATTATTGCTCTGCTCTGAGAACATACCGTTATTGAGACATACCGTTATTGAGACAGAACCGTTATTGAGACAAAGAACTATGAACAAAGATGGACAGATACGTTATATAATGTTCCGCTCTGATAACAAACATGGATGTTGAGACGTTCCTGAGACAAATAATGTAAACAAAGATGGACCGGCTTTGAGAACACACACATGGTCGTTTAGCCTTTCCTTGGTCAAAGAATGTATACAAAGATGGCTCGGTACGTTATAGTGTTCGGCTCTGAGAAACCCAAAGCCGTTTACAAGTTTTTGGGTAAAAAATACACATATGGACTAATACGCTAGAATTGTCTTGTAGCGTATTGGCATTGTGTCTGTAATAGTAGCAGTCTACACCGCCAGTTGTCTTAAGAGTTTTAACAGCAGTACTCATGCCGCGCGACACACTCCTGGCGCCCTCTAGTCACCAATACGACGATATCGTGGTCACACCAGGCACGGTATATAAAGGCCAGGCACGCAATATGTGATTCCTACACGAGAGAGTTGTGAACCCAGTTAGTCGGCGAACACTGTATCGCATGACAACGCGTAACTAAATTACATGTGCGTTTAGATAAGCGACGTGTCCAGACACAGCGAGTGCGACCCACTGACTCGTGCCAATCCCAACTTGAGCTTTGATGAAAGGACACGACGGGTCAACCAGATGTCGGTCGAGGCGGTGGCTGATTGGTCACCGCTTCACATACTAACTCTTGCATTGCGTTGTCGGAGGACGCCGTGTCGGCAGACATGTCGGCTAATATCGCTCGTGTAAACCGGCAAGAAATATGTGACTCGTAATCTGATCAGACACGAAATGTGACTTTTAGTGTCGCCAGAAAAATATGCATGTGAATCAGCAGACACAATATATGAATAATAGTTTCGCCAGGCACGAGAAATGAGATTTGTAGTATCGCCATACACGTGATGTTTTAATCGTAGTCAGATAAGTAATAAACTCGCCAAGCACGAGATATATGATTTGTACTCTCGATGTCACTGGGCACGATATATGTGACTGCTAGTCTGCCTAGATACATGATATATGACCGAGAGACTCGCCAGACACGAAATATTTGACTCGTAATAACGCCAGGCTGGAGATACATGATCTACGCCAGAAACAATCATTGGTAGTGAACATCCAAGCCTTTTCTCAAATCGGAAACGCACATTGTCCCTGCGTCTGTCGTAAGAGCAGTGAAATGTCAAAAACGTGGATATTACGCAGACAGAAATTACGAAATAATATCATGTAGGCCCACATACAAACACAACGAAAATTCCCGACTTAAAACATTAGTTAATGCATACTGTAACTAATATAATGATGAAACAACACGAAAGTGATTAACAGAGCGCCGGAAAAAAAATAAAACATGTGCTATAAATGTTTCTTCCTCGACCATTAGTAGTGGGACCCGGCGGACGTTTCGTCGGCATGGAATCATTTTAACGTCCGCTAATTGCCACGAAAATCGATCCTGAAGCTGCGACGACGATGGACGGCCAACTGCTTGAAAACAATTGAATGAAGGCGTAGACAATTTGTCGTTTGATGTCATTGCGTAAATGTAATATTGACATGTGTTGGCGTCGAAACAGCGAACTGAATGTTTGACCTTTGCGTGTGACAAGCGTTAGGAGAATCATTGTGAATTGTTAAGTGATCGTATGAGTGGAAACTACTATTGTTGGAAAGCATTCAGATGTCATACAGAATGTTGCTAAGTACAACGAGTTGCCGGATGTCTGTTTCATGCAAATAAAAACGGTGTCAAACACCTTCTATTTTAACATGTAAGATACCTGATAACGGAAGGGCTGTTAAGATAGATAGAGGGACTTAACGAGATAAATATACATATAGACTCTCACGATGATTAAACCACGAAGGACGCAGAATGATTGTGTAGAAATTATAAAATGGGGAACATCAAGGATTGATTGTCGCTGGGCGTATTTGTTGTTTTCTGCATTTGAGTTAGAAGCCGATTAGCACAGGTTATAACCGCCGTGTATGACTGGACGACCCTGCGTGTTGAATGATGGGTAGAAATATACTTGACCTATCCCTGCAAATAGCACACGAACTTGCACTTGCGTTCACCAGACTGTCTCTTACACACGCACGCACGCACGCACGCACGCACGCACGCACGCACGCACGCACGCGCAGGCACGAACGCACGCACACACACACGCACAAACACACGCACACATACGTACGTACACACACGCCACACATACGCACATACGTACGTACACACACGCCACACATACACACACACAACTACACGCCGCACGCACACACACACACACAGACACGCGCGCGCGCACGCACGCACGCACGCACACACACACACACACACACACACACTCACACACACACACACACACAAGCAAGCACGCACGCGCGCGAACATACGTACATACAGAAGGGATATCATATAATCATCGTTGTTAATACAGTGAACTCCGCTTGACAGAATCAATCACTTAGCACAATCAAGTGTATTGGCTTTGACAGGTACATTCCGTATTCCCGCTGTATTAACATGCCGCTTAGGATGATCAACCGCTTAAAAGAATCAAATTATTCTAACCCGAAGTGACTCTATTAAGCGGAATCTATTGTGTATTCCTACCTGACGTTTCATTCTGTTTCAGGTCTACTTCGATTGCCACATTTATACCATGCAATCAGGAAAAAAAAGCTAAAAATAGAGTTATTGGTATTACGAATCGTAAATACAAACAACTGCTATGCACTGCTACGCCAACTGGATTCCCGGACCGTCGAGGGTGACAAATACATAGTATTAGACATGTCAAGCGAGAGAGCATTACAAGCGATATTAGCACAGGTAAGCGTTTGAACTTCACGTGTTCGTTAATATAGCAGCACTATACATAATAGTTTCACGCAGATCTGTATTTAGAAACAGTGTAGTCGTTTTGTGTAAAAGGAGTCAAATACACCGCATAAAAATAATTATAATGTCGACATGCTGAATTCAAGTAAACGGTTTGTCCATACGTGTTCGCCCAAATAAAAATTATTAAAGGCAGACCATGGACGGGTAATGTGCACATTCGATGTGCTTATAGGGCAGTCTGGGTATTCGGTGACAGCATTACTTGACAGTGACATCTTTTGTCACACGGGTCCACCCCATTTAGACTGTACAACGAGCACACAAACGTTTATATGGATTCCGTTGTCTCACCAATGAGGCCACCCAGAAACTGTAGGAATTCATGGTGAACAACAAACACTTTCACTACCATGTTTCTATGGCATACACGCTATGATACAAGGTCAAAAACTGCATTCACTCACTCACTCACTCAAACACTCACTCACTCACTCACTCACTCACTCACTCACTCACTCACTCACTCACTCACTCACTCACTCACTCACTGTTGTAGCTGCTGACGAATGATGGTTTGGAAATGTGCTTAGGTTTAACAGGTGTGCCTGATTCCATGCACAGTCTGGTGCACCTATGTCCCGAGCATAAAACACCAGTGACGCAGTATCATTGGGGATGCTGTCAGCTTTGTGGTTGACATGCGGGTTATGTGGAACAGGATATGTCTAGAAATACACTACGTCGGGTCGTCTTTATTTTATCAAAGAGACAGTAAGTTTGACCAGTTCCTGGTGGATTTCTGGTAACCCGCAACCCAGAGTATTTGTCGAGGGTTGTTTATACGCTTCAGTCTGGCGCCAACTTCAATATAACATTGTTGGTAACCCGCAACCCAGAGTATTTGTCGAGGGTTGTTTATACGCTTCAGTCTGGCGCCAACTTCAATATAACATTGTTGTTATATATGTCGACAGACGTATCGCTTTTGCTTTAATATGCGCCCAAGTGAACTATTGTTTTTCACAAAAGCAGCAGCAATCCACCAAATAATGATATTCCCTGGGGTTTCTCAATAGCCACATGAAATGGCTGCCCACGTACCACGAAGCACAATTTAAAATGTCTTAGCAAGACTGCTATCCAAGGTAAAGATGGCAAGTGGACAAGAAATCCTTTTGTCTTGTTGAAAGGCAAACAATTATTTGTCTATGTTTAATCCGCTCTTCTAAGGTGTTTGTTAATTTTGTTTAGCATTCAAGCTGCTGATATTAATAAAGGTAAAGGTATATTCTTACGGATCGCAGTATCTAGTCCCGGGGACTGCCCAAAGCCCTTTAAACGTCACCCCAGGCACACCTGCTCTGGGAAGGTTTCAGCCACGCTGCAATAATAGTAATAATAATGCATAACCAGAAGATAATGTGTTCCATTCATCTATGGTATTTTATATACATGTAGTCCCATTGAATGTCCCGCCTGGTAGAGTTTATACATCATTATGTATCAGAACATCTCCAACTGATGACTTGAACATTGCCAGTACGCAAACTTCCATCCATAACAGCAAATACCACTAGTTCACGCTGTTTAGAATAGTTTCCAGGTTTATTGATCGCCCTGTTTAGTCGGCTGTCATAAGTATTTGGAATGTGTCAATCTGCAACGATGTATTCCTGCTTTTCCGTGCATTGCTTCTTGACAACAATAATTGAGACACATGCCCAAGTGTCCTTGTGCAAACGTGCAGTGAGGTCAATGAGGTTCCCGTTCAAGTGGTCTCGGAAGGCACGGATGCACAAGTCTGTTCTATTTGTTATGTCCTATTATCTGCGTGAAGATTGGCTCTTGGTAAGACAGCAATGTCGAACTTGGGGAAAATATGGAAGGATAATAATAATCATAACAACAGCCACTAAGAAAATGTGGAAGGATAATAATAATCATAACAACAGCCACTAAGAAAATATGGAAGGATAATAATAATCATAACAACAGCCACTAAGAAAATACTCGTGAACACCTTGGATGTACTATTAGTACTATTATAGTGCCCAATTCAGGGCTTTGATTGCTCGTGTTAATGCTTCCAGATACAGAATGTTGGTATGAATAGAGCGACCTACCATTATCTACTCGGTGGCTTGGTAAGTATTGTAATACATCACTTAAATACATGCTCAAACAAATATGGAAGGATAATAATAATCATAACAACAGCCACTAAGAAAATATAAGGATAATAATAATCATAACACAGCCACTAAGAAAATATGGAAGGAAGGATAATAATAATCATAACAACAGCCACTAAGAAAATACTCGTGAACACCTTGGATGTACTATTAGTACTATTATAGTGCCCAATTCAGGGCTTTGATTGCTCGTGTTAATGCTTCCAGATACAGAATGTTGGTATGAATAGAGCGACCTACCATTATCTACTCGGTGGCTTGGTAAGTATTGTAATACATCACTTAAATACATGCTCAAACAAATATGTAAATATAAAAGTGTAAATTATTAAAATCGAAGATGGTGAATTGTTGGACTCTCAATATGCCAATCGCTTCCATTTTCATTTGTAATTTGCAGTATATTGCTTTGTATATTGGTAAATCCTGTTAAATATTAACATGAATACATTGTATTAAATAGCATTAAATCGTACTAACAATATATTAATATTTTTTTCAAACGCAATAAATGTTATTAAGCATGATTAAATGTTACTAAGTATGATTAAGTATTCCTACGTCGTCATAATTCTCATTCAGTCATATAATATAGTTAAATCAAACCTTTGAAGAATTAGAACTAGAATAATAGTTTTTTTTGGTATTATGATATACAAAGGAGTACTTCCGTGAGTACTTCCGTGATGTTAACGAGCTGTAGTCACGTGTTTCGTGTTGTTGCAGGTAATGGACGAATTAGACTTAGACGATTTTAAACACGGCGGAGTAAACATAACGGGCTTCCGCCTGTTGAAGCCAGACAGGATTCGTCATATGCAAAGGGAATGGTATCGACTGAATCCCAACTACTGGAAAGGAGCTGGGCCCGGGATGAAGATTAAGGTAAGATTGAACCTGGCATCGGATTGCCCTCGGTCGTAATAGTAAAGATTGCCGTCGGTCATATTAGTAAAGATTGCCCTCGGTCATATTAGTAAAGATTATCCTCAGTCATATTAGTCAAGCAGCTGGGGCGTGGTTTGTAGCGTGTCTGATTTGTATATTTAACGTTTGACGAAGCCGTACAAGATATGTTGTACCCAGTCACGATCGGTCACGTCATTATACATTTGATTCGCAGTGGGAGTCGGCAGACGCATCAATTCGGCCTAGTTTGCTTCAACGCAATCAAAGCTCTCATTTTATTTGTGTGGCTTGTCCTTCATATACCTAGTATTTACCGAACATAGCGAATGGCATATATATATATATATATATATATATATATATATATATATATATATATATATATATATATATATATATATATATATATATATATATATATATATATATATATATATATATACTGTATATTTGATCGGAATTAAGTTTAAAAAAGGGATTTGGAAATATCAAAAATGGCCCATGCCAAGACAACCATCAGACAATTGTTGGAGGGTGACCCTACAGCAGCCGTCCTTCAGCGAACGAAAACTGTAAACGACGGCGTCCGTATTACGCCGCACACAGCTCACGAGACGGCACGGGCGGCCTCGAAGTCGCAGGCACTGGAGCAAGTAATGATATAATGAATGCCATTTCTGCGGGCAGACGGTTGAAGGAGCAGACCTTTGTCCGAGTAATGCTCCACGATTGGCAAGCGAGTCGCTTTAAAACGAACGGAGTGCTCGCGAAGATAATAGCTAATCGAATCTGGTGATGCCAACCAAGTCGTGGGTGGCGATTGAAGAACTTGAGGCCCAGTCACCTGCTTACCAAAGACATCTGATATTAAAGAAACGCAGGTGTGCCAAGTCACCTGTTCCGGGAAGGAGATCTCCTTTTTCTCTACTAGTTTGTTCACATCTCCTGCTTCTCCTTCCTTTTTAAAACCGTTTGTAACCGTTGCCCTTCCCACACGTTCCTTCGTTTACTTCATCAGCGACATAACACTCGCGTTCCTCCTCATTATGTCACTTCGTACCTCTGGAAACGACATTCTTGGACATAAACTACAGACGCAAGCTGAGCTGTACGGGAACAACATCACGGAAACTCGACGTCTTTGATATTTGATCTTCCAGATGTTATTTTGGTTCGCACTACCAACCACATATCCACTGCGCATCTCCAGCGTGTACGTCGATGACGTACTTCCGGTTGTCCTCGACGGTTGCCCTGCCAATTAGAGTCGGAAAGCTGCGCAGCTGAAGGCTAACTCAATTAGGACACGACACGGACGGACGGCTTAAAATCGATGCTCGCTAAGGCATCGTAATGCCTCAAGTTCCCGACGCCGGGGTGCCAAGTCGAGGAAAAGTTCATCATTCATAAAACATGTCGATATGGATGTCATTAGCTAGAGGATGCTGTGAAAAACCGACAACCGGTCGACGGATTTATGGCGTCCTCATTACGTGCTATAAATATCTCAAACGCGGATCATTTGCGGCTCGTCGCTTATGGAAACATCTCTTGTTTGTAATTGATTTTGTTCACAGTTAATTGGTTGAAAATAAAAAAATAGGTTTTGCTTTAGCGTTTTATGTAGCCGTCTTATTGTTGTCATAAAATGTACGAATGCACATCGCATTACTTATGGAATGTGTTATATCAGTGTTGGGATTTAAATCAACCGGATATTATATTCTGTTTTGAGAAACGATTACATTGCAGTGTGGTGCATTGACAATACATGAACTTGCATTCGGTTAATGTGCCCACATATTTATAACTTTAAATACAAACGGAATAAAAGGCTGTTTTCTGCTCTGCTCTTCTCAATAAATGTTACGATCACAGAGAAGGCTATTTTATATGTAAAACAATATGCATCAGCAGTTGCATACGAAGCCAAACATGTGACGCACAAGTATCCCAAGAAACGACACGAATGTGAACTGGTGAAGAAAACGCCGCCTCGTGGCCTGTCACGCATACTCACAATAACGAGAGAATTGTGGGGCTCCAACATATATCGATTATCACCCACACGTGTGGTTTTATCTACAGTAGTGTGCCTGCATACATGGGAATTTCTCTATTTCGTGGATATTATTTTGCAACTAATAGCTTACTTGACATCTTTCTAATAAATCGCAGTGTAGATATTAACTGAGTTTGACAAATGCAAGAAATGAAAAATAGCGAACATTTATGGATACAGTGTTCGTCTTGTAATGTGCCGTATCATAATCAGAGTCGACGTGAGATTTGCATAAGAACTGGTAGCAATGGTGACAGCACCAATGGTGACAGCACCAATGGTGACACAGTGTTCGGAAAGGTCGGCATTATCAGAACAAATATACTTGTAATGTGCCGTATCATAATCAGAGTCGACGTGAGATTTGCATAAGAACTGGTAGCAATGGTGACAGCACCAATAGTGACAGCACCAATGGTGACAGCACCAATAGTGAGAGCTTAAGCGAAATCCAGACGCACAATCCAGGGTCCTTAACTGGCTTCGGGAACGTATTTCAAAAATGGCCGACATATCGGGAGAGCTCATACTGACACGCGCGTTTGTCGTGATAAAGGAATCGACGTATTACACACGGATGTTTGACCAGCATTAATTGGGCAGTCGATTCGTCAGCGTTTTTTTTAAGTCGGCTTTAGCACGCACTGGCACGTGGGCAGGCGAGGCGCGTGATTAGAGAGTCGATAACGATCGGCGTTAGGGCATTGGCGAGGCTGCTACAAGCAATAGCAAGATTAAGGACCATCCGCATCTGACGTGATGGATCATTATTGTAACGTATCTTTTCTGCGCGAAGTCGGCCAAAATCTGACTCCCAGTGTAATTAACTTCCGAGCGTTAATAACACATTAAGATTCATCTTGTGGACACCAACTCGTGGCAAGAGACACAGGAATAACAACATACACGACACTGATCGGTAAAAAATATTGATGTCCAAGTGGCTGACTTTCCATTTTAATGAACTACCCACGTTTTTGGAAACGTTTCGTTCATGTTCCGGCCCCTGCCGACCAGTGATGATAATAATGATGAATAAGATGCTTTAAACATGCTGGACATATTACATTCATAACAAGTGACGTATTTAGGATCATGGATAGGAAGCCTGATACGGATAGGAAGCCTGATATGGATAGGAAGCCTGATATGGATAGGAAACCAGAGGGGGGCAAGTTTAGTCACCCATTAGGTTGCCATGTTGTCAACAGTTTATTCGCGAAAATTATGATTATGATGTGAACACACATTGTACTTAAACTCTATATTCATGTTATAAGGTTTAAATTACTTACTTACTTATCATCATCATAACGTGTGGCACATAATGCTCGCACAAGATCTCGCCAGACCCCTCTGTCTTGGGCTCTCCATGTTAACCCAGCAGCCTTCAGACCCCTCTGTCTTGTGCTCTCCTTGCTGCTGTGCCCCATGTTAACCCAGCAGCCTTCAGACCCCTCTGTCTTGTGCTCTCCTTGCTGTTGTGCCCCATGTTAACCCAGCAGCCTTCATACCCCTCTGTCTTGGGCTCTCCTTGCTGCTGTGCCCCATGTTAACCCAGCAGCCTTCATACCCCTCTGTATTGGGCTCTCCTTGCTGCTGTGCCCCATGTTACACCCCATGTTAACCCAGCAGCCTTCATACCCCTCTGTCTTGGGCTCTCCTTGCTGCTGTGCCCCATGTTAACCCAGCAGCCTTCAGACCCCTCTGTCTTGGGCTCTCCTTGCTGCTGTGCCCCATGTTAACCCAGCAGCCTTCAGACCCCTCTGTCTTGGGCTCTCCTTGCTGCTGTGCCCCATGTTAACCCAGCAGCCTTCAGACCCCTCTGTCTTGGGCTCTCCTTGCTGCTGTGCCCCATGTTAACCCAGCAGCCTTCATACCCCTCTGTCTTGGGCTCTCCTTGCTGCTGTGCCCCATGTTAACCCAGCAGCCTTCATACCCCTCTGTCTTGTGCTCTCCTTGCTGCTGTGCCCCATGTTAACCCAGCAGCCTTCAGACCCCTCTGTCTTGGGCTCTCCTTGCTGCTGTGCCCCATGTTAACCCAGCCCATCATCCTTCATGTTAACCCATCATCCTTCAGACCAATCTGTCTTGTGCTCTCCTTGCTGCTCTGCCGAATGTTAACCCAGCAGCCTTCATACCCCTCTGTCTTGGGCTCTCCTTGCTGCTGTGCCCCATGTTAACCCAGCAGCCTTCAGACCCCTCTGCATTGGGCTCTCCTTTCTGCTGTGCCCCATGTTAACACAGTAGCCTTCATACCCCTCTGTCTAGTGCTCGCCTTGTTGCTGTGCCCCATGTTAACCCAGCAGCCTTCAGACCCCTCTGTCTTGTGCTCTCCTTTCTGCTGTGCCCCATGTTAACCCAGTAGCCTTCATACCCCTCTGTCTTGTGCTCTCCTTGTTGCTGTGCCCCATGTTAACCCAGCAGCCTTCATACCCCTCTGTCTTGGGCTCTCCTTTTTGCTGTGCCCCATGTTAACCCAGCAGCCTTCAGATCTTCTTCCATTGTTCGTCGCCACGTTGTTTTCGGCCTGCCTCTTTTTTTGTTTCCTTCTGGCGTCCAAGTTAGCGATGTTTTTGCTGGCAGGTCGTTGCTCATCCCGTAGACGTGACCAAGCCATGTCCACCTTCTCCTTTTCAGGATGAAGCAGATGTGTTGTTGTTTTGTTGCTTGGTGGAGTCTGGTGTTGGAGATGGTCTCGGGCCAGTACACTTTCATTATCTATCTTAAGCAGGTGCTGTGGAAGCTGGAAAGTCTATTGGTTTCTTGTTGTGTCATTCGCCAGCACTCTGAGCCGTACAGGAGCACAGAGAGGACATTGCTCTGGTAGATTCTGAGTTTTGTTTGTTGGGGGTATACTGAGGATCTCCAGAGCAGCTGTAGATTTGCAAATGCCGACCTGGCTTTTCCCAATTGTCCTTGGAGGTTGATGATGCTGCCCAGGTAAGTGAATTTGTTGAAGTACTCGAATCGATAATAGTTGTTCACAATAGGTTGCTGTTTCAGGTTGCTGTTTATTATTACTTTTCTCTTTTATTTGCATTTTTTTGGTTTTTTATTCTAGATTGCGAATGTTCCTCTGTACCTGGTCTCGAGTGTGAGAAAGCAGAGCGAGGTCATCTGCATATATTAGATCTTCGAGTGAAGACCAAAGGTTCCATCTGATGGCAGTCCGCTGTTGGTTGATCATGTGTTTTATTGCCCAGTCGATGGATAGGGTGAATAGAAACGATGACATTACTCATCATCGTCGAGTTTCCGACACTACAGCCATACGTTGCATTGCTCTAGAATGTTCCGTAAAGCGAGATGTGTTCCGTTGTTCCTCTCCGTTTTCCGAAGCATGCTTGTTCTACCCTCCAAATGCTGCAGTCTGCTAAGTTCCCTTTCTTCAGTAATTATACGGTTTGAATGTTTGATGTTATTTGTCTTACTTTCTCATCACTACAAATGTCAAATATCGGACAACTTGCTGTGTCCAACTTGTCCAAGAGTCTATATCGAATGTACAGCAGATTACACAAACAAGAACATTATTACGGAAGTATGCGAGTTTATTGTTTGACGTTCATCCGATGTTTATTTTAAGCTGGACACCGCGTTGACAATGGACGCCTTGTCGGTGATCGTGAAAGGCTTGAACCGGCTAAAACGAGAAAACCATAGTCGTTTTCAGGCGACTTTCCGGAAAGATCAGATACACAACAACCAAGGTATATCTTGCAGTGATAAGAAAGGACACAAACGACCGGTGCCGTTCGACTACGGGTTAGACATCATGAAAGCTTTTAGATCCGTGAGTATGATAAGTACGTTCTTTTGCAGCCGCTGCTTCTCTTGTTCTTGTTCTTGCCCATGATGTCGTTCTTGCTGCTGTTGCTGCTGCTTCTGCTGCTGCTACTGCTGCTGCTGCAGCTGCCGCAGCTGCCACAACAGCATCAGCAGCAATGTAGTTGAATTAATAAAGTTGTTACTAATATTACTTATTATTTTATTATAAACATTATTACCATTTTGTAATCGGTGTTATTATTAGTGTTATTAGTATTTATATTATTATCGTTAATATTATTAGTATTACTATTATGTTTATTTATAATTTTTTATATTGTTGTTATTATTATTAGCAGTGATATTAATATTAGTAGTAGTATTAGTATTAGTAGTATTACCATCATCATCATTACGAAACATAGCCAAATGTTAAATTTAGTGGCGATCAAAGTAAGTGTAACAATACACTCAGACACACCCACGTGAAATGCATGCTCTCTGAATCAGCTTGGTGTATCTAGAAACATGTCCATTGTAGGTGAGTTTCCCTGGAATGACGGGTCAAGTGACATTCGATGACAAGGGACAGCGTGTGAACTACTCTCTCGACCTGCTGGAGCTGAACCTGGACCGCGAGCCGAGGAAGGTGCGTAGTCTGCGAACAAGACACTGACTAATTGAATGTTTTGATTACAATTCTATATAAGAATACATGTAGATAGTCATACTAAAATTTGATATGTGAAATGAGGTGGCAGTGCACACTGCTGATAAAACTAATGACGATAATGGGGATTATGAATATGTTGATGATGGTTGCGAAGATGACGATGATGAGAAATGTAACGATACTAATAATTCTTATTATTATTTATGGTTATGGATGGTGGACAAGGAAGCCATTGGATAATGAATAAATACGTGTGCGTGCGTGCATGCGTGCGTGCGTGTGTATGCGTGTGCATGTGTATACGCATGTGCGAGCGTGTGTGCGTGCGTGCGAGCGTATGTTATTGCATCGATTATTTTAACATCTACTGCAAAACCATATAATTTAGGCTGCATTTGCTCAAAGTATTTCATTCCAATGTAACAAAAATAATATAGTAGGTTTAGTAACGTGTTTGGTACAGATCGGTACGTGGAGTTGTCAGGATAGGCTGTCCGTGGAGCAGCCGGTACATATTCCGGAGCAGAAGAAGGATAAAAACAAGACGCGTATAATTACCAGCATACTGGTAAGTAGCGTCAGACCTAACATATTCCATCTACGTGTAGCCCGGCTTTATATATGTAAATAATTGTTTTTATATCAACATTGCTCGCATTAACACAGGCAATACATATTTTGTTCCATTCATGTATTGTTTCCAAATCCAACCTACATTTTCCTTTTACTAATTTCAATAATAATTATTTTAACATCTCTTAATCTTCCGTTCCGTAGTGTGGTCAAGCCACAATTTGTTAGAGACAGGAAGCACGCTTCATTGGTTCGCAGGTACCTATGGATGCAGGTATTTTCGTCTACGCCATACCTGCATTGTCTTGTCTGGTGCTTGGTAAATCGTGTAACATCAATAATTGTGTGTGACGTACGTATGAGTTATACTACGTTACGTACGCATCAGTCGTATACTGTGTGGTGTACATGTCAATAGTATTGTGTACCGTACGTATAAGCCGTACTGCTTAACGTACGTATCAGCCGTACTGTTTAACGTACGTATCAGTCGTATTGCGCTGACTCGCCCGGGCCGTGCTTCAGTCGGCCCCGTACCTGATGCTGAAGCGCGAACCCGAGGACGGAGTTCCACTGGTCGGAAACGATCGCTTCGAGGGCTACTGCGCCGAGCTCGCCGAGATGGTGGCCGGGATTGTCGGGTTCGACTACATCATCCGTCTCGTGAAGGACAAAAAGTACGGCTCGCGACTCGACGACGGCAACTGGAACGGCATGGTGGGAGAACTGAGTCGTGGGGTAAGTGTTGCTAAGAATGTGTAATGGTGGGAGAACTGAGTCGTGGGGTAAGTGTTGCTAAGAATGTGTCATGGTGGGAGAACTGAGTCGTGGAGTACGTGTTACTAAGAACGTGTCATGGTGGGAGAACTGAGTCGTGGGGTAAGTGTTCCTAAGAATGTGTCATGGTGGGAGAACTGAGTCGAGGGGTAAGTGTTGCTAAGAACGTGTCATGGTGGAAGAACTGAGTCGAGGGGTAAGTGTTGCTAAGAATGTGTCATGGTGGGAGAACTGAGTCGAGGGGTACGTGCTGCTAAGAATGTGTCATGGCGGGAGAACTGAGTCGAGGGGTAAGTGTTAAGAATGTGTCATGGCGGGAGAACTGAGTCGAGGGGTAAGTGTTAAGAATGTGTCATGGTGGGAGAACTGAGTCGAGGGGTAAGTGTTAAGAATGTGTCATGGCGGGAGAACTGAGTCGAGGGGTAAGTGTTAAGAATGTGTCATGGTGGGAGAACTGAGTCGAGGGTAAGTGTTAAGAATGTGTCATGGCGGGAGAACTGAGTCGAGGGTAAGTGTTAAGACTGTGTCATGGTGGGAGAACTGAGTCGAGGGGTAAGTGTTGCTAAGAATGTGTCATGGTGGGAGAACTGAGTCGAGGGTAAGTGTTAAGAATGTGTCATGGTGGGAGAACTGAGTCGAGGGGTAAGTGTTGCTAAGAATGTGTCATGGCGGGAGAACTGAGTCGAGGGTAAGTGTTAAGAATGTGTCATGGTGGAATAACTGAGTCGAGGGGTAAGTGTTGCTAAAATGTGTCATGGCGGGAGAACTGAGTCGAGGGGTAAGTGTTAAGAATGTGTCATGGTGGGAGAACTGAGTCGAGGGGTACGTATTGCTAAGAATGTGTCATGGTGGAAGAACTGAGTCGAGGGGTACGTATTGCTAAGAATGTGTCATGGTGGGAGAACTGAGTCGAGGGGTACGTGCTGGTAAGAATGTGTCATGGCGGGAGAACTGAGTCAAGGGGTACGTGTTGCTAAGAATGTGTCATGGTGGAAGAACTGAGTCGAGGGGTACGTATTGCTAAGAATGTGTCATGGTGGGAGAACTGAGTCGAGGGGTAAGTGTTGCTAAGGATGTGTCATGGTGGGAGAACTGAGTCGAAGGGTACGTTCTGCTAAGAATGTGTCATGGCAGGAGAACTGAGTCGAGGGGTAAGTGTTAAGAATGTGTCATGGTGGGAGAACTGAGTCGAGGGGTAAGTGTTGCTAAGAATGTGAGTCGAGGGGTACGTGTTAAGAATGTGTCATGGTGGGAGAACTGAGTCGAGGGGTAAGTGTTAAGAATGTGTCATGGCGGGAGAACTGAGTCGAGGGGTAAGTGTTAAGACTGTGTCATGGTGGGAGAACTGAGTCGAGGGGTAAGTGTTGCTAAGAATGTGTCATGGCGGGAGAACTGAGTCGAGGGGTAAGTGTTAAGAATGTGTCATGGTGGGAGAACTGAGTCGAGGGGTAAGTGTTGCTAAGAATGTGTCATGGCGGGAGAACTGAGTCGAGGGGTAAGTGTTAAGAATGTGTCATGGTGGAAGAACTGAGTCGAGGGGTAAGTGTTGCTAAAATGTGTCATGGCGGGAGAACTGAGTCGAGGGGTAAGTGTTAAGAATGTGTCATGGTGGGAGAACTGAGTCGAGGGGTACGTATTGCTAAGAATGTGTCATGGTGGAAGAACTGAGTCGAGGGGTACGTATTGCTAAGAATGTGTCATGGTGGGAGAACTGAGTCGAGGGGTACGTGCTGGTAAGAATGTGTCATGGCGGGAGAACTGAGTCAAGGGGTACGTGTTGCTAAGAATGTGTCATGGTGGAAGAACTGAGTCGAGGGGTACGTATTGCTAAGAATGTGTCATGGTGGGAGAACTGAGTCGAGGGGTAAGTGTTGCTAAGGATGTGTCATGGTGGGAGAACTGAGTCGAAGGGTACGTTCTGCTAAGAATGTGTCATGGCGGGAGAACTGAGTCGAGGGGTAAGTGTTAAGAATGTGTCATGGTGGGAGAACTGAGTCGAGGGGTAAGTGTTGCTAAGGATGTGTCATGGCGGGAGAACTGAGTCGAGGGGTAAGTGTTAAGAATGTGTCATGGTGGGAGAACTGAGTCGAGGGGTAAGTGTTGTTAAGAATGTGTCATGGCGGGAGAACTGAGTCGAGGGGTAAGTGTTAAGAATGTGTCATGGCGGGAGAACTGAGTCGAGGGGTAAGTGTTGCTAAGAATGTGTCATGGCGGGAGAACTGAGTCGAGGGGTAAGTGTTAAGAATGTGTCATGGTGGAAGAACTGAGTCGAGGGGTAAGTGTTGCTAAAATGTGTCATGGCGGGAGAACTGAGTCGAGGGGTAAGTGTTCCTAAGAATGTGTCATGGTGGGAGAACTGAGTCGAGGGGTAAGTGTTGCTAAGAACGTGTCATGGTGGAAGAACTGAGTCGAGGGGTACGTGTTGCTAAGAATGTGTCATGGTGGGAGAACTGAGTCGAGGGGTACGTGCTGCTAAGAATGTGTCATGGCGGGAGAACTGAGTCGAGGGGTAAGTGTTAAGAATGTGTCATGGCGGGAGAACTGAGTCGAGGGGTAAGTGTTAAGAATGTGTCATGGTGGGAGAACTGAGTCGAGGGGTAAGTGTTGCTAAGAATGTGTCATGGCGGGAGAACTGAGTCGAGGGGTAAGTGTTAAGAATGTGTCATGGTGGGAGAACTGAGTCGAGAGGTAAGTATTGCTAAGAATGTGTCATGGTGGAAGAACTGTGTCAAGGAGTACGTGTTGCTAAGAATGTGTCATGGTGGGAGAAATGAGTCGAGGGGTACGTGTTACTAAGAATGTGTCATCGGTTGTAGGTACTTGCATATATTCTTGCATATCCTCTTCGTACTCTTTGATGCATAAGATCACTTTCGTACGGTCACTAGCTGTGTTTTCTGCCGTCTTCCAATGACTCCATCGCCGTTGGTTCCTCTCTGCTCCTTCCTGTTCATTATGGCCTTCTTGTTTTTCTTTTACATTCATGAGCCAATGTTAATGCTATTGTATTGTTGCTTTCCCCTTCCCTCCTATGTGTTTGGCCGATCCATTTCCGTCGTCTTATGTTGATGACATCTGCTACTGGATGTCATAAGCCAGTTCGTATAGCGTTGCATTTGATGTTGTAGTTGCATTGATTTTAAATTAGTTTCCAACATTCGGAACGGCTAATGGATTAGAATGTATGTAACTTGTGGTCTTACGAGGCCCCATTCAACAACTCCGACTATTTGTTTCACTTCACTCTAAACCTTGCTGGCTTTGATGGTGATTACTGCCATGGTGCATGCCGTCCACAGTGGTTATTTTACGTCCCCAATTAACGAGACGTGGCCCACAGTAAGTGTCATTCGAGCCACGAGGGATAATAGCCAATGTTGAGAGCCAGGATTATGCACCAATGCAAAACACCAAGATCAATCAAATTGGCGTCCAAAACACAGACACTTTTTCTTTATTCTCAAGGGATTCTGCCGTCACTGAAACGTGCATATGTTACCAGCTACAACAGTGTTGAAGTCAGACGTGGATGCCGTCCCAAAATTGCCGGCACTTCATTCGTATGACATCAAACTAGAAGTAAATGTGTGATTACACTTGTCGTTTGAAACATTTCGACCTTGACATTGACCTTTCAGGAGGCTGACCTAGCTGTGGCGCCGCTGACGACGACGTTGATGCGCGAGCGGCTCATCGACTTCTCGAAGCCGTTCATGAGCCTCGGCATCAGCATCATGATCAAGAAGCCGGAGAAACAGAAGCCGGGCGTTTTCTCGTTCATGGACCCGCTCTCCTATGAGATTTGGCTGTACGTGATCCTCGCCTACGTCGGCGTCAGCGTCGTTCTGTTCGTCGTCAGCCGCTTCAGTCCGTACGAGTGGCAGATCGAGGACAGCGTCAATGGCCCGACGTTCACGAACGACTTTACGATCCTCAATAGCCTCTGGTTTGCCCTCGGTGCTATAATGCAGCAAGGATGTGATATTTCCCCAAGGTTGGTGTGGCTGGCGGACTGCTGCCGGGCAATGGTCAACGGTGGCCGGCCTGCCCTGTCCGTGCCGGAGGGAGCGACGTTGTGCTACCGGTGTAGGATATTCAAAACACAACCCCTTCAAAACACTACGGTAGTGTTTTCAACGTACGTTAAACAATTTTGTCACGTTCAAGACATGAAACAACGACTAATTGTGTTTTAATTGACAAAAACATAAACATTATAGCAAGTAAAACGCGTGAATATTTACAGTTTTATTTGTAACAGCAATTCTTTTGAAAGTTTTGACTGGAATTGCCCACAAAGAACTTCGAAAATGAAAATGTAATATATTGATAGTAACTTCTAAATAACACATAGCAAGGTTTGTGTATGTTTTCTATTTTCTAACTGACAACGTATATGCGTCATACATGCATTCCAGTGTAAAATAAGATTGTAACTTAACCTGGGTCGAAAACACTCCAGACTTTTTTAACCTACGTTGAAAATACTACCGTAGTGTATGAACGGAGTAGTGTTTAGAAGGTCCTACGACAAGCGGGTGGTCATTCGCTTGTCCAGGCTGCATCACGGGGACCACTCGCTTCCCGATCCCTCTTATTCGTCCACCTCCCCGGGACGGGCAGCGTCGACGCACCCAGACCGCGACGGCAAGCAGACTTTAACGCGCGAGCTAGCTGTACGCATTTTAAGTCATCCGCATGCTCTAACCTCCGAATAGCCCATGTCTTATGTCACTTCCCTATCCCAACCTCTCTTCCACACCTCTCTTCCTCTCCAGCGAAATCCTCTGCGCACCAGTATAACCCTGCCGAGGGACAGGTAGAGGCTGATTGTCTTGGGTAGCTGCTATTCGCACGTTTCCCGACTACCACTA
>BSQZ01000051.1:4062500-4125000 GCA_033239005.1 Lamellibrachia satsuma
CGTCAAATATGAAGTTCTTTGTTATCCGACTGATTGTAGTAATAACTAAATAGCCCATATGTATGCACATAAAACGACGGTGATTTAACAAAGAAATTGTTATCTGCTAAGAAGTAATCACCATGAATTTCTAGCGAGTATGATTCGTTTACTCTTCGAATTATATACACACACACACACACACACACACACACACACACACACACACACACACACACACACACACACACACACACACACACACACACACACACACACACACACACACACACACACACACACACACACACACACATATGTCAAAGATTCAGAGCGTGTATTGTACAGTTCATTTCTGCGTATATTTGTAATTGTTTTTAGAGAATAGTACATGAAACATTCTACTGCAACATAATTATTTTTTATCACCACAATCGGGTTACTCGTTAGTTACATAGCTGTGCAATACTTGAATGGTATAGTTCTTTTTGAAAAGATGAACACTCTTGCAATGAAATAGCGAGCTGTCAAGGGAATTATATAGCTTTACACCGTTAACTGATATACGCATTGTCTTTATATTAGTGCGTGCGTATTTTTTTCTTTGTCGTGTCATATAGATAGGGTCATACAAAATGAAAACTTTTGTATGCTGCTTGGCAATGAATTGTTAAATGCCTTATTCATAGTTTCAGCAGGTTTTTGTTTCATGAAGGAATATTATGATGGTACATTGATACTATGCTATAAACATATACATGCAGACAGTTCACTGTTGCATATTTGTAGATAACCATGCATACTAAGATTATTGGTTTGTCTAGAGAACCAATCAGCGTCGCCGTACTTCAACTGCGGGAGTCGGGCTTCCTGCAGAAACTACACAAGAAATGGTGGTATGACAAGGGAGAGTGTGGCGGGGAGAACGACGGGAAGGTAAGGGAACTATCAAGTCATCAGGAATTGAATTGGGAAAACAATAGTGTTCAATGGGGAGATTATCAAATGCGTACACTGGGATCGTCAAAAGATTACACAAATTATGATATTAGGCGTGTATACATTATGATATAAGGCACAGTATTATGTATCATTTGCCATAACTCGGAAGAATATATATTGAAACTATCTCATGCCACTGGGTTTATACAACTGACAGTAGATACTCATGGACACAAGGTAAAACATAGTATATCTGCTGCGCCATATATCTTGGTAGGTTGGCATTTTACTGACTTTGTAATGATGTGAATCTAACTCAGTTGAGTTGCTTTGAAATTGCGTTTATTTTTATCTTACAAGTAAACGATGTTTTGGACAACGCGCACATAATAATAATTGGAATGCCGTTATATAAATTTCACAATTTTTTTTAAACATTAGTCCAAGAAAAATCCTATCGATTCAAACTGCGTACAATGCTTCTCCAAATGGGCGCAACATTTATTCTATGCACGATGCTTATGAAAAAGCAATCGAATCGTTCCGAACCGACATATTATTGAAATAAATAGGGCCATTATATCACGGAAGACAAAACAAGCGTCATGTCAAGGGGCCAGACCACAGTAGAGAATTGCATTGGTGGCCATGTTAACGTTTTGTCTGACTATAAGAAAACGTGACCTTCAAAAATTCTGAAAAATTTTCATCATCTCATTGACATGCTGACCAAGTGTTGCCAAAATCACATACATCCAGCTCTTTTAAAATGCCCTGACATGCGATGCCCATACATTTTGACAAAATAGCCATGCATTCATGCGCCCACGTGGCCCATAGCAGAAAAATTCCCTCCGCCTGTTAAACTCTCAAAAAATGCACCATTTCACAGCCAATAGCTTCTACAAACAAACTTGTGAATATGCCTGCTCAATTGCACGTATGTCACATCATATGAATTGTTTAAATTCACATATCGCAATTTAATACGTCCTACATTCGTGTGAAACAATAAACAGGAAGGTCAACAGTGGTCTTACCCCTCAACTGAGAGTGGTAACTATTTGCTCTACAGGGGTCGAAGCAGAGCGCGCTCACACTGAGTAACGTGGCCGGTGTGTTCTATATCCTCATCGGAGGCCTCGCTCTCGCCATGATAACATCCGTGCTCGAGTTTGTCTACAAGTCCAGAGTCGAGACCAAGAGACAGAAGGTAGAAGCGATTTTACTTTTCTAATGGACAACGTTTCTACTATTTATGCTTGAAATGTTACACCATGAACAAAGATGGTGGATATGTAGTCATAGTGGTCGTTTTAGTTTGGACAGATGTACAGCTTGGTGAATAAGCCACTGGATAGTTTTACTTGTGGTGTTATGCAGCGAAACTGTCAAAGCTGAAAACCTGTTTGAAAGATGTTAACATAGTCGATACATTAAGCAAAATTAAGCAGAATGTACTAATTAACGTGATTATTTCATCGAGCCGTTTAGAAAAAATAAATGAAATACCTTTTCCGTAAAATACACAAATAAACTACGATATGAAACAGTGCGCACTACAATTCTAAATACACATCATTATGTATTCAACGCACGACGACATTTAACGTAATATAACATGATTGCCATCCAAAGTATAAAAACACTAATGTACGTCCTGTGTGAGAACGAGTATGTTCTTATATCTAGTTGGCACTGTTCCTTCAACAAAGTTATTTCAAGTCATCTAGTTCTGATATCTTCCTTAGCTGAGAAAATACTTCTATCAATATTTGCAAAGCCATTTAATATTTGTAAATAATAATAATAATAATGAGGTTTTTGTCAGATAATAAGCAGTATTTCCATTTAGAATAAATATAAATAAAAACAGTACATTTGAAAAGTAAAAATAAATTGCAATCCACTGAATCAGCAATTGGACGTACAATATATGTCACTAATTGCACTGTTCTGAATAATACGATTCAGCGACGCGTCAGTCTTAATCAACGCATTATAAACAGCCTTTCTGGTGACGCTTTTACAAGAGTTGACATTATCTGTAGCAAGCATGCGGCTGGCGCTACATCTCATAGGCAGTCTGTTATAAATCATATATGAGTTGTTATAAGCCACTATGTACTATATTATATTTTACCTCCTCTAAATGGCATTGTTTGTAGTGTTGTTCATCCACCAAATAAAAATGTAAACAATGTCAAGTCAAGAAAGATAGTAGAACTAGAGGACATGAAGTAACATTGGTGAAGGATCAGTGTAGAGTGCATATATCAGAAAGTACCCATTCTAAAAAAGAATATAAATGAATGGAATATATTATTTGCATAATATGTAGATAATATATATTACTGTGTAAATGCTAGCAGCATGAGTATGTTGAACAGCAGCGGGTTACACATAGATGAAAATGAGTTGGACTCTCGATAAGCCAATGGCTTCCTTGTCCACTTCCATTTGTATGTTTTGCCTTGGATGGCAATCTTGTTAAATATTGTTGTCTTGTTAAAGTGTGCACTTGTCGGCAGGTCGTTCTGAAGACGGTCGTTCAGTAGACGGTCGTTCTGTAGACAGTTGTAGACGGTCATTCTCGGCAGGTCGTTCTGAAGACGGTCGTTCAGTAGACGGTCGTTCTGTAGACAGTCGTTCTGTAGACGGTCATTCAGTAGACGGTCGTTCTGTAAACGGTCGTTCTGTAGACGGTCGTTCAGTAGACGGTCATTCTGTAGACGGTCGTTCAGTATACGGTCGTTCTGTAGACGGTCGTTCAGTAGACGGTCGTTCTGTAGACGGTCGTTCAGTAGACGGTCGTTCTGTAGACGGTCGTTCAGTAGACGGTCGTTCTGTAGACGGTCGTTCTGTAGACTTTCGTTCTGTAGACGGTAGTTCTGTAGACGGTCGTTCAGTAGACGGTCGTTCTGTAGACTTTCGTTCAGTAGACGGTCGTTCTGTAGACGTTCGTTCAGTAGACGGTCATTCTGTAGACGGTCGTTCAGTATACGGTCGTTCTGTAGACGGTCGTTCAGTAGACGGTCGTTCTGTAGACTGTCGTTCTGTAGACGGTCGTTCAGTAGACGGTCGTTCTGTAGACGGTCGTTCAGTAGACGGTCGTTCTGTAGACGGTCGTTCAGTAGACGGTCGTTCTGTAGACGGTCGTTCAGTAGACGGTCGTTCTGTAGACGGTCGTTCTGTAGACGGTCGTTCTGTAGACGGTCGTTCTGTAGACGGTCGTTCTGTAGACGGTCGTCCAGTAGACGGTCGTTCTGTAGACGGTAGTTCTGTAGACTTTCGTTCTGTAGACGGTAGTTCTGTAGACGGTCGTTCAGTAGACGGTCGTTCTGTAGACTTTCGTTCAGTAGAGGTCGTTCAGTAGACGGTCGTTCTGTAGACGGTCGTTCTGTAGACGGTCGTTCAGTAGACGGTCGTTCTGTAGACTTTCGTTCAGTAGACGGTCGTTCAGTAGACGGTCGTTCTGTAGACGGTCGTTCAGTAGAGGTCGTTCAGTAGACGGTCGTTCTGTAGACGGTCGTTCTGTAGACGGTCGTTCTGTAGACGGTCGTTCAGTAGACGGTCGTTCTGTAGACTTTCGTTCAGTAGACGGTCGTTCTGTAGACGGTCGTTCTGTAGACTTTCGTTCAGTAGAGGTCGTTCAGTAGACGGTCGTTCTGTAGACGGTCGTTCTGTAGACGGTCGTTCAGTAGACGGTCGTTCTGTAGACTTTCGTTCAGTAGACGGTCGTTCAGTAGACGGTCGTTCTGTAGACGGTCGTTCAGTAGACGGTCGTTCAGTAGACGGTCGTTCTGTAGACGGTCGTTCTGTAGACGGTCGTTCAGTAGACGGTCGTTCTGTAGACGGTCGTTCTGTAGACGGTCGTTCTGCAGACGGTCGTTCAGTAGACGGTCGTTCTGTAGACGGTCGTTCTGTAGACGGTCGTTCAGTAGACTTTCGTTCAGTAGAGGTCGTTCAGTAGACGGTCGTTCTGTAGACGGTCGTTCAGTAGACGGTCGTTCAGTAGACGGTCGTTCTGTAGACGGTCGTTCTATAGACGGTCGTTCAGTAGACGGTCGTTCTGTAGACGGTCGTTCAGTAGACGGTCGTTCTGTAGACGGTCGTTCGGTAGACGGTCGTTCTGTAGACGGTCGTTCAGTAGACGGTCGTTCAGTAGACAGTCGTTCTGTAGACGGTCGTTCAGTAGACTTTCGTTCAGTAGACGGTCGTTCAGTAGACGGTCGTTCTGTAGACGGTCGTTCAGTAGACGGTCGTTCTGTAGACGGTCGTTCAGTAGACGGTCGTTCTGTAGACGGTCGTTCAGTAGACGGTCGTTCTGTAGACGGTCGTTCTGTAGACTTTCGTTCAGTAGACGGTCGTTCTGTAGACGGTCGTTCTGTAGACGGTCGTCCAGTAGACGGTCGTTCTGTAGACGGTCGTTCTGTAGACTTTCGTTCTGTAGACGGTAGTTCTGTAGACGGTCGTTCAGTAGACGGTCGTTCTGTAGACTTTCGTTCAGTAGAGGTCGTTCAGTAGACGGTCGTTCTGTAGACGGTCGTTCTGTAGACGGTCGTTCAGTAGACGGTCGTTCTGTAGACTTTCGTTCAGTAGACGGTCGTTCAGTAGACGGTCGTTCTGTAGACGGTCGTTCAGTAGAGGTCGTTCAGTAGACGGTCGTTCTGTAGACGGTCGTTCTGTAGACGGTCGTTCTGTAGACGGTCGTTCAGTAGACGGTCGTTCTGTAGACTTTCGTTCAGTAGACGGTCGTTCTGTAGACGGTCGTTCTGTAGACTTTCGTTCAGTAGAGGTCGTTCAGTAGACGGTCGTTCTGTAGACGGTCGTTCTGTAGACGGTCGTTCAGTAGACGGTCGTTCTGTAGACTTTCGTTCAGTAGACGGTCGTTCAGTAGACGGTCGTTCAGTAGACGGTCGTTCTGTAGACGGTCGTTCAGTAGACTTTCGTTCAGTAGACGGTCGTTCTGTAGACGGTCGTTCTGTAGACGGTCGTTCAGTAGACGGTCGTTCTGTAGACGGTCGTTCTGTAGACGGTCGTTCTGAAGACGGTCGTTCAGTAGACGGTCGTTCTGTAGACGGTCGTTCTGTAGACGGTCGTTCAGTAGACGGTCGTTCAGTAGACGGTCGTTCAGTAGACGGTCGTTCTGTAGACGGTCGTTCAGTAGACGGTCGTTCAGTAGACGGTCGTTCTGTAGACGGTCGTTCTGTAGACGGTCGTTCAGTAGACGGTCGTTCTGTAGACGGTCGTTCTGTAGACGGTCGTTCTGTAGACGGTCGTTCGGTAGACGGTCGTTCTGTAGACGGTCGTTCAGTAGACGGTCGTTCAGTAGACAGTCGTTCTGTAGACGGTCGTTCAGTAGACTTTCGTTCAGTAGACGGTCGTTCAGTAGACGGTCGTTCTGTAGACGGTCGTTCTGTAGACGGTCGTTCTGTAGACGGTCGTTCAGTAGACGGTCGTTCAGTAGACGGTCGTTCTGTAGACGGTCGTTCTATAGACGGTCGTTCAGTAGACGGTCGTTCTGTAGACGGTCGTTCAGTAGACGGTCGTTCTGTAGACGGTCGTTCGGTAGACGGTCGTTCTGTAGACGGTCGTTCTGTAGACGGTCGTTCAGTAGACGGTCGTTCTGTAGACGGTCGTTCTGTAGACGGTCGTTCTGCAGACGGTCGTTCAGTAGACGGTCGTTTTGTAGACGGTCGTTCTGTAGACGATCGTTCAGTAGACTTTCGTTCAGTAGAGGTCGTTCAGTAGACAGTCGTTCTGTAGACGGTCGTTCAGTAGACTTTCGTTCAGTAGACGGTCGTTCTGTAGACGGTCGTTCTATAGACGGTCGTTCAGTAGACGGTCGTTCTGTAGACGGTCGTTCAGTAGACGGTCGTTCTGTAGACGGTCGTTCGGTAGACGGTCGTTCTGTAGACGGTCGTTCAGTAGACGGTCGTTCAGTAGACAGTCGTTCTGTAGACGGTCGTTCAGTAGACTTTCGTTCAGTAGACGGTCGTTCTGTAGACGGTCGTTCAGTAGACGGTCGTTCTGTAGACGGTCGTTCTGTAGACGGTCGTTCTGTAGACGGTCGTTCAGTAGACGGTCGTTCTGTAGACGGTCGTTCAGTAGACGGTCGTTCTGTAGACGGTCGTTCAGTAGACTTTCGTTCAGTAGAGGTCGTTCAGTAGACTTTCGTTCAGTAGACGGTCGTTCTGTAGACGGTCGTTCTGTAGACGGTCGTTCTGTAGACGGTCGTTCTGCATACGGTCGTTCAGTAGACGGTCGTTCTGTAGACGGTCGTTCAGTAGACGGTCGTTCAGTAGAGGGTCGTTCTGTAGACGGTCGTTCTGTAGACGGTCGTTTAGTAGACGGTCGTTCTGTATACGGTCGTTCTGTAGACTTTCGTTCTGTAGACGGTCGTTCAGTAGACTTTCGTTCAGTAGAGGTCTTTCAGTAGACGGTCGTTCTGTAGACGGTCGTTCAGTAGACGGTCGTTCAGTAAACGGTCGTTCTGTAGACGGTCGTTCAGTAGACGGTCGTTCTGTAGGCGGTCGTTCAGTAGACGGTCGTTCTGTAGGCGGTCGTTCAGTAGACGGTCGTTCAGTAGACGGTCGTTCTGTAGACGGTCGTTCAGTAGACGGTCGTTCTGTAGACGGTCGTTCAGTAGACGGTCGTTCTGTAGACGGTCGTTCTGTAGACGGTCGTTCAGTAGACTTTCGTTCTGTAGACAGTCTTTCTGCAGACGGTCGTTCAGTAGACGGTCGTTCAGTAGACTTTCGTTCAGTAGACGGTCGTTCTGTAGACGGTCGTTCTGTAGACGGTCGTTCTGCATACGGTCGTTCAGTAGACGGTCGTTCTGTAGACGGTCGTTCAGTAGACGGTCGTTCAGTAGAGGGTCGTTCTGTAGACGGTCGTTCTGTAGACGGTCGTTTAGTAGACGGTCGTTCTGTATACGGTCGTTCTGTAGACTTTCGTTCTGTAGAAGGTCGTTCAGTAGACTTTCGTTCAGTAGAGGTCTTTCAGTAGACGGTCGTTCTGTAGACGGTCGTTCAGTAGACGGTCGTTCAGTAAACGGTCGTTCTGTAGACGGTCGTTCAGTAGACGGTCGTTCTGTAGGCGGTCGTTCAGTAGACGGTCGTTCTGTAGGCGGTCGTTCAGTAGACGGTCGTTCAGTAGACGGTCGTTCTGTAGACGGTCGTTCAGTAGACGGTCGTTCTGTAGACGGTCGTTCTGTAGACGGTCGTTCTGTAGACGGTCGTTCTGTAAACGGTCGTTCTGTAGGCGTTCGTTCATTATACTTTTTAACAAGACTTAACAAGATTGCCATCGCAAACAACAAGTTACAGATGGCAAGTTGACAAGGAAGCCGTTGACTTATCGAGAGTCCAACAACGTTCTCGTCTATATGTAGCCCGCCCTTACCAAATATCTGTCAATTCTATGTTTTTAAATTTTCACACTACTAGCATTAACACAATCATTTAGCAGTTTGTTCCATTCATTTATCACCCTCTGTGAGAAAGAGTACTTTCTCATGTCCAACCGACACTGCTCCTTAACTAATGCTGCTTTGAGTCCTCTTGTTCTATTGCCTTCTTTAAGTTTGAAGAACTTATTCCTGTCAACATCCTCATAACAATTCACTATTTTAAACGCTTCTATTTAGTCTCCTGGTCTCTAGTGTTGTCAAACCACATTGTAATAAGCGACTTTCGTAACTAAGGTCTCTCAATTCTGGAATCATTTTAGTTGCTCTTCGTTGTATTCTATCTAGCTTGTCTATTTCCGTTTTATGATATGGCCTCCATGTTTGAATAAATTATTCCAAATGTAGTCTAACTATTGCTTCGTACAGGGGTACAATTAGCTGTTTCTCCTTATACATGATAATTCATCTAATTAGGCCTATGACTTGATTTCCTTTCGAAGCAGCAATCCCACATTGCTTTGAAACTTTCATGACCGCACTAAATGTTATTCCTAAGTAATTTTTTCTTGTGTGGTTCTACCTAGTACAGCATCCCCCATTTTATATTCTTCGTCCATGTTTCCATGTCCTATATGCATACATTTACACTTCCCAAAATTGAATAACATTTGCCATTTTTCTGACCATTTATCTAATTTATCTAGGTCATCCTGTAAACTTTGTTTATCTGTAACATTAGTAACCTTTCTGAATACTTTTGTGTCATATGCAAATTTGAGGACTTAGCTAGATATGTCATCTTCGAAATCATTTGTATATATATTAAAAATAGTATATGGCCTAATACTGATCCCTGTGGTACCCCACTCAAAACAAATTTCCAGTTTGAAATTTCACCATCTGCTATTACTCTCTGTTTTCTGTGTGTAAGCCACTTTTCTATCCAGTTGATTACATCATTACCTATGACATGGGCTTTTAGTTTAAGTAACAGTCTTTGATGTGGCACTTCATGGAAAGCTTTCTGAAAATCTAAGTAGACAACATCCACTGGTCACCCGTCATCTCTACCCACTTTCTTCAAAAAAACTTAAGAGATTCCTTCATCTTCTTAATTTTCTTTGCTATCATTTCAGGAGTTACAAATAACTGCCCTAAATGTTTTGATGTATTGCCCTCAAATTTAGTAAATGGAACTGGAAGTGAGCTGATATGTTCTGCGGTAAAACCTGAGATGAAATACTCATTCAGGACCTCTGCCATTTGAAACCCCTCTGAAATTATGTTTCCCCTGTTGTTTTCCAGTGGTCCGACCTTATCTCGAACTTTCTGTTTACTCCTTACATAAGCATAGAAACTCTTGCTGTCGTTTTTTTATATTACCTGCCAATTTGTTTCTCAAAGGTTCTTTTAGATTTTCTAATTTCAGTTGTAGCTAGGTTAAGTGCCTCTTTGTAATTTGCATAGTCTTCATCCTTTCTGGTACGCCTATAAACCCTCCACATAGTTTGCTTAAACACTATTTTTCTAATAGCTTCTTTTGACAAGTGTCTATTTCTAGACCGTTTTCCTTGTTTTTTCAAGGGAACAAATTTATCGATGATACTCTCAATTTCATATTTTAGAATATTCCAACATTCAATTGCGGTCTTATTCATCAGCATGTTATTCCAATCTAGCTTTGCTAAATATTTTCTCATATCTTTATAGTTATCTTTGTGGAAGTTTCTCCTATATTCTCCTTTGTGATTTTACATTGATGTCAACATGTATTTGATTGTGGTCACTGTTACCCAATGGTTCATGTATTTTTACATTGTCCAATAATTCTTTTTGTGATGATAAAACTATATCTAATACATTTTCTCCCCTGGTTGGTCCTAGTACGAGCTGAGTAAGGAAGCTCTCCTGAATTAAAAATAGAAATTGTTGGTTCTGACCTTCTGTACTATCTGCCTTGCAGAAGAACTTCTCGACAACTACGCACTCGAAGGCGCATCTTGCCAACCGCAACAACTCCCAGGACGGGGAAAACGGTGGCGTCGCCTCCCACAACATGCCCGTGCACGTGTCGACCTCGACCGTGCCCATTGCTAGGTCAAGTGCTGTCAGTCTGGTGTGACACTCACGGAGACAAAACGTCGCCTGCATCAGGTTGGTATTCCTGAATAGAAGAAGGAAAAGGCTGACGACCAACGAAAAGATAAATGCGATCCGGAAACAAGAAGAGCATTAGGAAATTACTGTGAGTGCTTCGTCACGTCTGGCCACATAACCAAGTTGTTGCAGATGAATTTACGAAATGTGTGTACTAACTTCGCTGTTCGTTTGTCAAACGACCGACGTTGGTGTAGTGTCTGAACAATGTGACAGCGGCACATTGAGAAGAAGCAAAACTAATCAACAGTACATCGCTGTACTGCAATTTACGGTGGCGGTTCTATAGCGCAAGTATGAATTCCACTGAACGCAGCATGTGCTTAGCTTCAAGACAAACGCGCGAAGATTGATCGAAATACGGGACACGTTCCTTTCTGACTGGCTTATACGCACGCCTTATAATGTGATATAGCCGAACATGTAAGACTGTCTAAAAGAGCTGATGCATTAACTCTGCGCAAAAATGTGTATTATACCCTGGTATATTCACTCAGGTAGAAGTGACCTCTGCTTTTAGTGTCCCATTCGAAAGCACTTTTGTACTCATAGCCTGGTGCCATACGAATGTACGCGTGAATTGGCTGTTCTTAACTAAACGGAACATCGTAGACGCTACGGAGAATCGACGTGACCTGCGAAGTGTGAACGGGTTGTGTCCATGTGTGCAATGTGTGTGCATTTCCACATGGCACTAACACCGATATCGCAGACTTTGTGCAATGTTGCACTCGTTACAATAACTTGACCTTTGCATGTATACTATATACCGTGATTCGCGTAAATGTTGTAATATTGTTTCATAACGCACCACCGAGGCTATAGCCTATAATATATATATATATATATATATATATATATATATATATATATATATATATATATATATATATATATATATATATATATATATATATATATATATATATATATATATATATATATATATATATATATATATATATATATATATATTAATTCGAATTGTCGTCTTCTTCTATACCATTGTCATCTTCTTATATACTATTTTTTCTGAGTTAGTCGTTTTGATGGTTAGCTGACTTGTCTTCTTGTGTTGAATGTGGTGCGTGTAATGTTTTGTCTTAACGCTCGTATCATATTACCAAGTCGAACGTAGCAATATTGCGGGCTACTGGCATGTTTCGCTAATTTACTTATGAAGATAATGGTGTATTGTTTACGCCCTATCTACCTGTTAAGCAGAACCTTGCTTTATAAATGCCAAGTACGTATGAAATATGAACCTGTTTACCAAATACATGTATTAACCAACTATACCGTAAATCCACACATTAGCATACATGCCTATCTGTTTTATAACCACACCCACATACACACAATATCTCGTATATCACTCGATAGAATATCGAATACTAACATATCGGACACACGTTCACTCATTTGCTTAAATCAGGTCTATTCAAATAATTATGTTTCTGCTAATCAACTATTCTACGCCGCTTCAGAAGAACTAATAATAATGTGAGCTGCTTAATCATGTGAACTTTTACAGTTGCCTAATGTAACGCTCGTGTTAGTGGTGTCGCGCGTTAGGTAATACCTCCTTATTACAAGGGTTTTTGTAATAATTATTTTGACAGTTTGTTTTATTACTTCTTTGACATTAAACTGGTCGATTCAATTAGGTGGTAAATCATCAATAACTGTATTCCGCCTCATTGGTAGTTACTATACGGCAATTATGTATTCAATTACATAATATTTACGATTATTACACATATGTTTGTTACAAGCTGTTACACTGTGCGCGATAAATGTGTTGTGAAACGGAGCGCGTGAGTATACACTTTTTAATGGGTTTGCGGATGTTATGCAAACATACCTAAGCAATGTTTTAGAATAATGACGTTAATATATTAGAGAAAGCCGAACACGTCGATGTAATCGTGACTGAGTCACTGTCGTTCTGCCACCAGCATATCAGAAATCATTAAGGCATACTGGTCGTTACCACAACGTCAACACATATACCATTTTCAACAATATTTTCAATAAACCATACACATTGAGATTTTCAGGTAATTCGTGCTGGGACTCTATTTCGAAATTCATTTTATAATATTTGAGATTTTCCAAAATTTAACACTTTTGCGGCACAATCAATCGTATATGACTATGACTTAGATTATGATTATGACAATTTATTATTACTTTTGCGAGACGTATGTGCATAATAGAAATCAGCGATATGTCAACAAACTTGGTGTGTTGATACACATAATTATATTTGTTATTGTTTTATAGTGTTATAGCAGTTGACGTTTATTTATTTGGTTTTGCAAATACAGACGTGCGCCTTCAAAAGGATCTAATATAAATGCTGTCAAAGGTTTAATTTTTATGTTTCAAAGTTTGTGTGAACTTCGCTGCCAGCATGACACAGCATATTTGGTGTATTTATATGTAATTAAGTGGAGCTTCATTAGCTTAATTAACTATTCACAACAATGTGTGGCACATATTTTGTCAATACGTTTCGTGTTAAAGCCTTAATTTCTCGCTTTACCGTACGGACACATTTACGAGCTACGAACGAAAAGTATGACACCACCTTTGTACATATGTTAGAAATAAAATTTGCTCAATTCACTATAAAACACGTACGTTCATGTTGTCTTTCGCTCTATGTATACAAATAAAATAATTAAGATAGTTTCGTCCTGCATTGAGTAGCTAACTACTGCTTACCATTGCTGTACAATATTGCCATCCAAAGCGAACAAAAATGTGTTAAGTGGACAAGGTTCGCTTATCGTCGAACGATATTTTTCGTCTACGAGTAACGCGTCCTTCTGAGATATCTGTCAGTTTTGTTTTTCTACATATTCACGCTGCTAGCATTCACATAATCAGTACATTGTTTGCTTTATTTATCTGTCGTCCTCTATAAGGATGAATCATTTCTGATATATGTTATACACTGTTCCTTTACTATAATATTATACGCATTTCATAACAGCATCGATCTGATTGTATAAGGTATAATTACGCATGCAATCCATCTCCATACATGCAGTATAATGCCCGACTTGTCATTGATGTCCGCAAGACGACTTCATCGTCCTCACAGTGCCCTTTATAAAGGTAAAGTCTATTAGTTTGTATGTTTCTGCGCAGCCTCAGCTCTTTATCCCCGGCATTTTATAACCAATTAGTATTCCTTTCTTAATCGTTGGTCTAAATTGCTCAATCTGAAGAACGCACATTCACCGCTTGCTGTTTCCTTCCTGTCAGGAAATCGTGGCTCCCCTAATCGTTTCCCTTCTCTTCAATAGCACTTCTGTTCCCCATAAATCTTTCATGTGCTGCCTGCGTGGGCTGTACACGTTGAGATTAGATTGCAGGATTTTATGCGTTGCTCAATCACAAGACACACTAATGATTCAACGATCATACAGCGCCAATACATCATTATTAAAGGTCAGTTTTCAGACAAATAGAGACACCGCACACTAATGTTGAGTGTAGAAAACAGCACATCAGATATTGTTTTAATGTCACTTACCAGTGGTGCACTGAAGCCTTAAGTTATCCACTGTTGGCATTATTTATATCGTTCAATGTAATTGCAAAGTCGCTTATGGTGCCGGCATAAGAAGATCAGTTATAAGACACCATTAAAATATAATCAGCCAACCTAATATTTATTTGTGTGCAATTAACCATTTATCCATTTTCGTGTTCAATGCCCCGAATGTACAGTCTCTTTGTGATTCCCGCAGGGATAATTCCAGAACAATTTCAGATTATGCGTCACGTATTGAATAATTTTCTTTTCTGTTTCTGGCATAGCGCCACCTTGTTTTCTTTGCCCCCGAATACCCTACGTAATATATTTATTGGGTGTGTTTTCGTGGCATCAATGAAGTATTGTCTCTAGACAATGCATTTGCATTACATTTTTATATTTTAGCTAACTATCGCGAATCGTCGACCTAATATGCAAGCAAATACGGTTGGACAGGTTCTTTTGGTTAGACAAAAGCTTGCAGTGCGAAGACTGGAGACTAGCCTTAACAGACATCGACTGTCTAGGGGAAGTTGTGGGACTACATTATTGTACAGAACTAAAAATGGCAATGTGGAATAGGGATGTCTGGAGCCATATTGAATAGTGTGTTCGTGCGTGCGTGCGTGCGTGCGTGCGTGCGTGCTTGCGTGCGTGCGCAAAACTAATAACTAATGACAGTATTGATCACACCAATGTGCAAATAAATTGTTTTTGACTGTATCAGCACATTTCGCTGCGTACAACAATTATCATCCGACTTAATCAGTGAGTGGCAGATCTGCCCAAATGCGAGATATATATATTATAGAATGCAACCGATAACCGATAGCCTCTCAGACTGTACCCATAATTCAATAAAGAGGCGACATATTTTTTCTTTTACCAAATCAATCACTGGCTCGATCAACTATTTGCTCAATTATGCTCTCATTTATTTTCTCATTCACTTCTCAATTCGTCATTCATTACAGTAATCATTCACACATTCACTTGGGGGTATCTCAAAACTGTGGAATTACACGAATCTTACATTTCAGACCCCCTTCCTCACACAAACTAATTGCATTGACCTGTGGATACGAGTGAACATGTTTTCGTCCTTTATGCGGTAACCATCACATGCCACACTGACTACATATACAAACATGATTGCAGCATTGTATTTTTCCCCTTATGAGCCGTGACCGGAAACAATGTCGATGTTTCTGTTAAATACACCGAATCACGGCGCTGAGTGAAACATCAATGAAATAAATTTCGCCTGGTATCAATAATCGACATTGATGGGTTCGTACTACCTCAATTACTCCTTTTATCTACCTCACGTCTCTCTTACTGTTGTTCTTCCTCGTGGTTCCCTTTATAAAAAGGTGATGCCGATTAGTTCTTGGCCTGCTTCGGCTGATATCCATTGTTCACTATCAGCAGCCGTTCCACTTATCATCCTCTTAAGCCTTTCTCACATCACTCTTGAGTTCCAAAGTAATCTTCCACCTTAACTGTGGTCTAGCCCTTTTTTTTAGTACCCCAAATCACTTACACCTTCAGTGTCTTGATCACTAACTTGCACACGTGCACACACGCACACACACACACACACGCACGCACGCACGCACACACACACACACTCACGCACGCACGCACACACGCACGCACGCACACACACACACACACACACGTGCTCACATTCACACTCACTAACCCCTCCCTCCCGTCTACATCGGCCTTCGCAATCCATTCTCCATCCGGCTGGCAACGACGGCTCAGTTAGCTAGTCAGCTGCTCGGGTCCCCGACGGACATCCGTGCGGCGTCCGCCTCTCCTCGACCGGTCTTATTTGATTGAGCGCGACTCCCTGTCGGCGCCAGCCTGACATCTGCCTCTGGCGACTTGAGTGTCCGTTTAATATTTGATGACACCGGAGACAGGTTCGCATGGAAAGTCCCGGCGCGTTCGCCCGGCGACTTTCGCATTACCCAACGGCTACTGTATCGTTCAGTATTGAAGCAATTGGACGTCATTAAATGATCGACGAATTCACGTTCTGATGCGTGTTGGAACATTTAGTCGATCCTCCGAGTACTTCCGTAGAGTCGACGAATGAAACCCATTAATCGTCGGCCAAAGATATATTCAAACTTTAACGGCGACCAAACAGACACACATACGCATTCATGTTGACATGTCACTCCAATAATACATTACAACTAAAGAGACGAAGCCTCTGCGGGTCCATAGAGCCATGCCATGCCAGCATATATATTACTAATATGAATTCGAACAGTAGTTCACTATTCGATAATATGCCACGTTCTGCAGCATTAGTTTGTTTGAACTTGACTTGACTATTTTATATATATATATATATATATATATATATATATATATATATATATATATATATACATATTTGTTAATCAATGTTTGTAAATCAATAATTAATAACGAATTAATACTTGTTATATGCACATATATATATATATATATATATATATATATATATATATATATATATATATATATATATATATATATATATATATATATATATATATATATATATATATATATATATATATATATTTATATACATATATATATACTATATATATATATATATATATATATATATATATATATTATATATATATATATATATATATATATATATATATATAATAAGTATTAATTAGTTATTAATTAATTATTGAGTAACAAACATTATTGTATTATTACAATGCTATTCTGTGCTATTTTGATTTTAAATTAATAATGATTAGGAGTAGTATTTTTTTTATGTATATGTTTATTTATGAATTCTAGATGTTATTAATGTTTAATGTGCCGAGAATCGCCATGAACAATCAATATGGCGCCTGATCAAATAAAATATATTTTTATATTATAATTATAGCAACAACAGCAACAACACCGGTAGTTATAGCAATATTATGTTGAAATCGGATGCACTAATAGACAACATCACGAATACGATATCAAAAGAGCGTTTCAAGAACAAAATTATCGCAGCGCGGTCGAGCTGTGCGCCTATCGATTTGGGCAACAGATCGACGCGACAACGGCATCTCGAAGCAACCGGCCTGGCCAGAGCCGCGATACATGCGCTGTTCCAGCAACTGCCGACGTCCGCTACTCGCTGAGCGAAATATTGATAGAACTTCGACCTCTCTGTGACGTCGCGTGCTCCGATTGCACGCGCGAGCGGCGCGCGCTTATCTCTTCTCATGACAAATTTGGCACGATTATGTCAGCATCGCCCGATTGAATTCTAAAGCCTCGATAGCGGCCCGTCGCATCGCCTGTTGTTCGTTTGATCTATGGCTTGCCGCAGCGAATTGGTTATGTGTAAATATAAGATATATTAATAATGTTATGTTGACATGCTATTGTGTGCTCTAAAATTGAGCCTACGCATTAGTATGTGTTAAAATACGGGCCTACTTTCATTAATTTATTTATTAATTTATAAATGTACTTGTACGATTGCAATTTCAAATTAAAATAAACGTATTACTAAACATTTTGTACACAACAATATTATGGTCAGTATTTTCAGTATAAATAAAATATTTGAATCATGGTAAATTATGCACACCACCAATAGTTATATTAATATTTATGCACACAACTGTATGATGTTAAATACTGCAACAAATACTTTCTTCCCGCAAGCAATGTAACGTGTGATTGTGTTTGGTTCTTAAATAAAATGCACACACCAAACTTAGCATTTCTGCAGTGAGATAATTTATATGAGAAACGAAGATTTGCCACCGAATGTTAGTCGTGACTTAAGAAGCCGAATCGTGGTCAATGAAGAAAAACTACAATTGTAGCAGGTACCAAGATAACATATACATATAGCTGAACATTTAAGCCGCCGTGAAAGTTGGAAGTTGGTTAAATAACAGTTATTTTGGGTCGAAAATTCGACTGTCCTTACAATAACTGATAAGATTGTCATTTACCTGTATGCAATGCATCGCATATACCCTCGGTGGAGCATCGTATCAACGTATCGGCATTGGGGAAAATTGGTTGTGCAATATTGTGAAACGCCAACAACTTGACAACTATTTGGCCACATTTAGAGGCACTTTGGAAAAGAAAATACTAGAGAGAATAGTGGCAGGGAAAGAAGCAGAGGTAAGAATGAAGAATAACATCACATATGTGTTTGGTGACAGCAGCTGGTAGAATAATCAGAGAAAGACATCGATTTAACAGAGATTTGGGCAGCGACGTCCTGAACATGATACACAATGTGAAGAGAGTGATGATGTAATGCAAGTTTAGCTGCTAAGTTGTTCGGGATCGTGAACTGAAACATCGTAAACTGAAACACGTTATCGGCAACTACAGATTAGTAGTCTAGATGCACCATCAACGTGTCATATTCCAGGGATTTTATGAATTTGCCTTGCTACGTTCCTCGCCAAAGGGCCACGAAGTTCCATCTACGCCGGCTCCCTATGTCTGTGTATGCGGCAATACTCGAAGGCTGTACTCGATCATAATAAAACGACGAAGGCAACTCTCTTTAATCTCAATTATTTCTAGATCTTTAATCTCACTTATTTCTAGATCTTCCATTCTCTGTCAACGCGCGTATGACACTGGGTCATAACATATGTATCTATAGGATCACAAACACACACAGACGCGACATTAAGTACGAATCCATTGGTATTTTTGTCTCCAATCGATGATGTTAGTGTCATTATTCGCTTGTTGTGTAGCTAAGGGAGGAATCAACATATGCGGCAACAGTGTTGGAAGCTTCCGCAACAACAGCAGTGGCAGAAACAACATCAGTGGCAAAAGCAACAACAGCAGTGGCAGAAACAACGACATCAGTGGCAAAAGTAACAACAGCAGTGGCAGAAACAACGACATCAATGGCAAAAGCAACAACAGCAGTGGCAACAGCAACGACACCAGTGGCAAATGCAACAACAGCAGTGACAGAAACAACACCAACAGTGACAAAATCAACAACAGCAGTGGCAGAAACAACAATATCAGTGGCAGAAACAACAACAGAGGTGGCA
Source organism: Lamellibrachia satsuma (assembly GCA_033239005.1). Classification (NCBI taxonomy): domain Eukaryota; kingdom Metazoa; phylum Annelida; class Polychaeta; order Sabellida; family Siboglinidae; genus Lamellibrachia; species Lamellibrachia satsuma. The sequence goes on from BSQZ01000051.1 coordinate 4,081,618, forward strand.
AAACAACAACATTGGTGGCAAAAGCAACAACAGCAGTGGCAGAAACAACAACAGCAGTGGCAAAAGCAACAACAGCAGTGGCAGAGACAATGACAACAGATACGGAACAACCACAAGACGAAAGCGATAACAGCAAAGAGAACAGTGATTGCAAAATCAATAACAATTTAAAAAAAGAGAGTAGCAAATACGACTATGGTGATTACGTTGGGCAGTACGCAGAATACAAGGCACCTGACCAATCCCATCGAGCCTGTTACGTTTAGGGGGTGGTCTCAAATACGAATTGCGAACACGAACTTGCACACATGTCGATGTAGTTCAAAGGTTCAAGTATCTTAAGCGTTTTGGTGCCATCCCTTATACCGTTTCAATTCCCGCATCCTTTCGGTTGAACGCGGATGTCCACCTACCGAACACCCTCCACTTTCTGCCCGTGTCCGAGTCCGATCTTCCACCAATCAAACGTCAATTTACAGCTGTATGTGTTTTTGCGTAAGTGTTCGTGCGCCGAATTACAAACGATTAATACCCCCGCTTGGGACTAGGCTGTCTGACTACGCGAGCAAAGCAATTTGCATAATGACGTTATGCCGGCGGCGGTTTGGTGGCAGACGCGCTCGCGACAGAAGCCACTCCGGGATAAGTTATTCTGAGCGATTGTGTGCGACACGACCCCTGCTCTCTGGTCAGTGTTCCTTCCCGACGAGACCCGCTAAAACTCAACAGCTTGTGGTAATTTACGCACGGTTCCCACCTTGGGTTATTAGGAGATTATTTAGCATATTCCGCGTCGGCGAACACATGTGTTCGTGCGTGTGTATGCGTGGGGCGTTGCGTCTGTGATGTTGTGTTAACATAACAAATGCCCCGGTTCGGCTCCGCGGCTGTCAATTTCGCTATCGGTCATGCGCAGTAAGAAGGTCTGCCGACAACTTCGGGCCGACGTTAGACGACAACAGTGAACGCGACCGCGGTCCGACAGCCGCACGCGCAACCAGCCACGTCGGTATAGGATGTCCGCCCGGGAAGGATGACGCTCGCAAGCTGTCGCCTAGACATTCGTGTAGGAATGGCGACCACTCGGCCTTGCCTCCTGTTCTTTCTCACCATTCTAGTTCGGCTGGACGCTGGACACGCGAACGGTTTTGCGCATCCTCTGACAATTGGTAAGTCATCAACGTCTCGGGTTAGGTGCAAAGTGCTGCTTAGAAATTGTCGTTGCGAATGCAATTTTTTAAATAACACCAACTGGCTGCAATATGCTAAACAAATCGTTGTGCAAACGAAGTCGCGGTCATATGCATTTTGACGGCAAATACGATAGTGACGTTGCGCGTGTTGCAATAGATTGTGGGAAACTACAAAGTGATTAATCATAATGTATGTAGACGTAACCACGTTGCACGATGGCGTCTCCACTCCAGGGAGTCTGGCGTTTGTTCGGCATTGAAAAGCTCCGTTACAGTGGCTTCAGCCTATTTACTAACAATGTTAATCGATTGCACCAAAACAGTCGTTTCGTTCGATTGTCAAAAGACCTATATTTGAATGCGTACGATCCATCTTCTACACATTTGAAGGTCCCACGATACGTGATCAATCAGCATGTAACATAAGGCGTAATCTCACGACTGCATTTTTCAATATTCGTAATTAATAAAGCACGAAAGCGTTGCCTGCCTATGCTGTCAACTAAATATCGGTTCGTGAGCAATGTTTTTTTGTTTGGCTTGTGGAATACCTTTTCTATAGCGACGAACACTTCCTATATCTAACAAAAACACAAATCCCTAAACGCAATCACTCGGATATGTTTCTAGTAATACTAATTATAATACCGCTACTACAACATCAACAACAACAATAACTACTACTACTACTACTACTACTACTACTACTACTACTACTACTATTACTACTACTACTTACGTCTTCCAAAAACATTATTACAGTATCTCTCTTTTTCGCAATAACACTCGGGTGGATATTATTATTATTATTAGTATTGTATTATTTCTGTTATTTATGTCAAATGGACCAATGTAACAATACAGATGAAGCACAAAGTAATACTTAATAATAAGAAAAAGTAATTGTAATAATGGTATACTGATATTAATCAACTGCACACCAATAGCCAGTGCAAGCAATTCACAAGACCCTCTTCACATTTTCCCAATTCGTTATATTATTACACTATGAAAAACATTTCTAACCAAACTATTCCAATGATTTGTCAAACATGTGCACAACAAAGTTACACAAGCATGTCTTATATCTTCTGTGTGTCATATTGTATGCTACCAACTTATAAGATTGAGGAGAGCGAATGAAATACTGGAATATTGCTAATTGGTGGCGCCACCTAGCGAACGTGGGGTTTTCAATTTATTTTACGATGTTTCGTAGTGGTCCGTCTTTATTTATTTTGGTTACGAATTGCACACCACACACACGCACGCACGCACGCACGCACGCACACGCAATTAAGACAGTATCATGTTTTCCACGTTTGCTGCAGGAGCGATATTCGACAGCACCTCTACCGAGACCGGTACTGCCTTCGAGTACAAAATGATGTTGTTCAACAGGAATCAGGCGCGAATCGTGTTGGGGGGAGACGTCGTGCACATAAGCATGAACGACAGCTACTCCGTCACAACCAACAGTGAGCATCATGACTGGTCACAATAACACTAACGGAGGCTACCGTTTCATCTTTAGCTAATATGAAGTCGATATCATTCGTTTCTGGTAAAGTGATTATAATATGATCAGCCAGAAGCTGCAACCGTAAGCGTACCAACATAAAATGTCCGGTAAAATCAAATGTCTCCAGCCAGTTATACGCAGTATCGGTGGCAGTTATACTTAAGTCTAGAATAGTTTGTCAAATAGAGTGGCAGCTTTGTGAAAATAATAACTAGCCTAATATAAAACGCTGTGATTATAATAATACTACTAATAATTTATTAATTTATTATAATTATTATTTCCCAGCATAGTAGAATCCAGAATATGTATCGTTTCAAATGCGAGTCAGCGAATTTAAATGCAAATGCAAATGTTTGAAATTACTCAAATGCACCGAGACATGATTGCATTTAAAAGCAAATGCAAGTGTTTTACATTAATCAAATGTAAATACAAATGCCAGTGTTTTAAATTATTCAAATGCAAGTGTTTTCATATTATTCAAATGCAAGTATTTAAATTATTCAAATGCAAATGCAAGTGACACTATTAATTCCTCTAATATTGATGGTAACACTGGTATTGATATGATTGGGCTTCACATATACTCAGCGAGGTGAATTTATTTGAAGAAATTATGTTTTTGTTTCAACATTTCTATGCCAGAGTGCTTTCATTAGTATTCTATTCTATCAAAAACTACAGTGGTTATTGATCATCAACATACGCTCCAGAACCGAACAGAAAGGAATTAATTAGTATCCAAGCCTATGGATTATGCTGTACAAAGCAAGAGTCCCCAGAAAGCCACTGTATAGTTATCATGGTTTACCGGTTATCATTGGTCAGGAAAGGACACAGAGTTTTTTAAACAGTGTTTAGCCTCCTCTACTTAAATTGTGCAACATCATAAAACAGTAAACATTAAAATAGCATCGAAGGGCAACATCTTCTGGTGAAACAATGCCTTTGAAATGCCTTGCAAAATCTTAATAGCAAATGTTCTAAGGTCACCCTGGAGTTTACATAGCTTGTGACACTGGGGCAGTGTGACTGCTGCTTGGCTAAAGGGGTTAAAATGTGTATGTGATGGTGTTAAACTGGATTCACCGGTTACATGATAGTATCTAAGACTTGCTCTAAAATGAGATGGAGTCAAAAACAAGATTTGAAAACCAATTTGCAGGTTCAACAATGGGTGAGTAAACGTCATGTTTTGATGCAAATGTTTATTAATCAAATGCAAATGCTTCTAAATCAAATACAAGTACAAATGCAAATGCTTTGATACAAATGCAAGTGTTTTTTATTCAATTCCAAATGCAAATGCACTTATTTTGGATACCAAACTACACACTCAAATGCTTTGATTCAAATGCAAATGTTTCGGTTTCCAAAATACAAATGCAGATGCAAATGTCTTGTATTAAAAAAAATACAAATGCGAGTGCACATGCTAATGCGGCATTTCCAAACGTTAATGCATTTGCATTGGAACCTAAGCCATATATGTATATGAAAAATGAAATAATAAATGTTTTATATATTTGTATACAAGTGTACAATGATGTATGATAGTCGATACTAAATAATAAAGTATAATAGTGTAACAGCAACAACATTGTATGTTACTTATTAACGTCAGTTATATTTGGTCAATTCAAACAAGACAGACATTTTCAACCTTGTGTCCAACTGTTTGTAGTCTGCAGCTTAATGTCTCGCGGTATCGTGGCCCTGTTCGGCACGCACCGAGCAAGCAGCATCAACGCCATCAAGTCATACACGAGTACCTTCCAGATGCCCTTCATCACGCCCAGCATGGCCCTCAACACGACGGGCCAACAGAAAGGCTTCGAGCTGTATATGAGTCCGCTCTACGCCGGGGCTCTCGTGAGCATAATCAAGAAATATGAGTGGCGCAAGATCTACTATCTATACAGCGATGACGAAGGTAGGTTGAATCCATATCCATGTGCTGCTTTAGCCCCTACAGGATCTGCGATGTTACTGCGGTACACACTGCCTGCTCGGCGTCTCTCACGCGGGCGACCGGAAAGCAACTACGGCATGGGGAACTAGAATCAGTGAGTCAAGTCCGCAGCGCACTAGCCGATTTTTCGTCGGGGGACTGCAGATTTTTCGTCGTTGTTATATTTGTCGGGCCATCAGCTCGCAGCACACTAGATACACGATATGTTGTCGCGACTAGCGCCTCTAGTGGCAAATTTGGATTTAAGAAAACATGGCGGCGCTCACACCACACGTGGCGACGATGCGGAGAAGAAGACGGAAGCTTGCTTTGTTCGTCTTGATTATGCTACGGAGGATATGGAGACGCAGAAAAACAAACAAAATCCTTCTGTCTATTGAAAAAATATAAAAATCCACAATTATGCTGTCAACATGTTCTACCAGCAAATTAACGCTGGCCGTGGCACTGGATGCCGCCTTGTTTACAATGACGTTTGTGCGCGTGACTGCAATCACGCTTCCTATTGGTCGCTAGTCGCGCGAGCCCCGACAATTTGTCGGAGTCTGCAGCACACTAGCCGACAAGGCCCGTCAGGACGTCCTGAGATCTAGCACTGTCAGATATTATAATATGGAGAGTTTTTGCAAGCGCACCGATCTCGGCTCCCTTCCCGATCTCACGCGCGATCGGTACGGTAAGTAGGAGATCGGGGACCGAGTAGAGTTTTTGCAGCACGCGCCAACGTAACCCGATCTACGCGGAAGGCGCTATCTACTTATACATTATATTGTGTTGTCCCGTAAATTACATGCTTACTTAGAGCAGGTGCTAGATCTGTTTTGATTGCCAAATAAGATCATCACACCTTGTATTTTTTTAAGTGAATGTAAGCTGAACTGTAAATAAATTATAATGGATTTCTTTGTGCGTATGTGTAAATTTATATCAGAACAGTACATTACATTACGCTTTATGTGAACTGAACAATTAATTAAATTCAACTAAATTTGAAGGCGTTCCAATTCCAACTAAATTCCAAATCAACCTGTTTTGATTTTTATAAAATAAATTCTTATAAGTCACACAATGTTTGGATCAATTCAACTCCAATTCAGATTTGACCAACTCCCGAATTTTAAATGACATCCCACAGTTTACACACATCCATTATAATTACACATAATCTTAGGTCTAGATGACAGACATGACAACACAAATTTGGCAATGTGGCATTCAGTCTCAAATCTAAAAAAAATTCAAGTGGCACTCTCATGTTTGGAGTCAAACCACAGGGATGGAGCGAGATTAATTTCTGAGTTATGACCATTTCCACTTTCGCAGATTTTTATTTCAACATGGTGTTCTGCCAAATTTATTTTGGATAAAAAAAATTATAGAATTTTGCATAGACAATGTGTACCAATATATCTACATTTTCAAAAAATGTCAGATACATACCTTGAAAACTTCTCAAGTTAGACGCACCTGATCTATGTATTCAGGTTTTTCTTGCATTTGACAGCAATATTTACATACTTTTCTTAGTACAGATGGAATAAATATAAAATCACCTAGCTGATATTGTGTTATAATCTGATGCGTCCATAAAAAATATTGTTTTCAACATTTAGCCATTTGAATTTGTTTGGGTTATTGGTATTTTAAGCAGAACAAGAAATATCATGATATCCGAAAATATATAAAATAAATACATTTGTTTGTTTGGTTTCATGTCCCAAATTCGTGCGTCGCAGTATTTTATCGTTCTGCAACTAGCGGTTGGTTGTTGAAGGTCAGTGTTTATGCTGAACTGACAGTTGCAGTTGTGGGCATAGTATCACATCAAAATGTGAATTTATGTACGAAAATAATAGTCGGATATGTGCGCTAACCTTGCATATGTGCGCTAACCTTGCATATGTGAACCAAAACAAAAGGTACACGAGACGAAGACGAAGTTAGGAAACACGAGTATATATTTTATTTATAAAAATACAATATAGAATATTAACCATAACTCTTTGTTTCTGAATTGTACATCATTTCATTCCACTTCAGCTGGAATGTTTGGTCTAGTTTATATTTTAGGGCTGATCTACAATGCGATGTCTACATCTAAGTCTACGGTGCCGTCGATGGTTTCGTGTAGTTTTGTTTCTGGATGAAATGAGATTATCTATGGATTAATAGCTGGATATATGGATAGTTTGTGCGCGTGGACGTTGTGTGGGAGGACAGCACTGAGAAAGACACCGAGAGTTGGCGCTAACGAGGTCTTCATTAATAATAATAATAGTAATTAAACTAATAATAGTAATTATAATAGCAATAATATGAACACTTCTATCGCGCATATATCCTTGGAGACCTTGGCAATCTGGAAATCGATATAAGGTTGTCAACAGAGGGTGGTAGGGAGCCACGGATGTTTGAAATGATAAATATAACAGTGATATTGTAGTTTCCTGCTGACCTAGCAGTAAACGATAGTGAATTCCAAAGAGTCGATGCAGCAACAGAAACAATCCAAGCTCCAGTGTTTACTATCACCGTCTCCTGCACAGGTTTGTTGCGGATGCAGCAACTGTTCGACGCGCTGGCCGAAGCTGGCTACATCGTCGAGGTGGACATGAAGATGGTCACGAACGCTGACGACGCGCTGGACACACTCGACATGTTCGAGAAACTGTTCCAAGGCAACAAGAGGGTCGTGCTTGACCTGTCCACTCCCATCTGTGACGAACTGCTCCGGCGACTGGTGAACATGCTGTTTTGTATTTCCATTATGTAAATTTCTTGGTGGTAGTTCACGTGTTATTATACAATAATGCAACAATGCAATTTATATAGCCTCTGAATCAACTTAAAATAAGTCGATTCTCGGCCGCTTTACACAAAATTGCATGAATTATTTATATCTAAGTCAACCTTGAAACAGAGCTTATTATAACACTAAATATATACAAATAAGAGTAAAACAAGTTACACTTATTAAGATAACATATGTTATTAAAACACAAGCATTTTCACGGCATACCGTATACGCTAATTAAAAACGACGTGTATTAAATATGCCGCGAGTGTTGTTTTTAATGTTCAACTTTATGTTGTTCGGTAGCGTGGTCGCGTCGATTAAGACAACATTCATCAAAAGTGACAGATAGGCTTGATTTGGAGTTGAACATATAGAATGGTAGCATTTGTGAACAACTACTGGAATGTTCATAACACACATGTCACCAACGTTTGGGCATCGCATGTAGAACACAGCTGCAACACAATATAATTTTAATGTATTGTGACGCTTGCTTTCAGAACGGAGACATGCGACGCGTACAGTATCACTTCCTTCTCGGTGGACTGGTGCGTATTTCTTCTTCAGTCGGATTTATAAGACCTAATTAACTTAAAAAAACACAATAAGGGGTGCGACAAACATTATAAACATAATATAACGGTGTCTGGGAGGCAAAAAGAAAGTGATGAATATTACTAAAAAACAATTGTGGAATCACTATATTGTCTTTGTGAAACTCCACTATGAACTGGTGACATACACTAAGAACTGGACATCGATGAACAGGTGTACGTCATAAAAGATAAACACAGAAGTGGTACTATTACCAGTGGCAACTCTTTAATCCAATGAAAACTTGAATGAAACATATACATGGTAATATAGTATAGTAGTAATAAGAATTATTTTTAAATAATAAAAAATACTATACAAGTTATGTAGCAATACAAGCATAAAAAAAAAAATAATTATACTTAAATAATAAGAATAAATTATAATTATTACTATTATTATCGGAATTTGTACCATCATTATTACCAACCTTTCATGCTGTAGGGGATCAACGAGTTGCAGCTGGAGGGATATCGGCACGGAGGCATCAACATGACCGGCTTCCGTCTCATCGACTTCCTCAATCACTCCGTCAAGATCTTCTTGAAAGAATGGAGCAGTCTTGATCCAAAGTCCTGGCACGGTGCCGGCACGCGCAAGATATCGGTGAGTTGCTGTGACCATGACTGTTATGACCTACGATCAATGCTGAATACGAAGACAACCGGACGGTTGCTTTTTTGAGGTGCATGGAAAGCACTTTTGTATTGTCCTCAATTCCACTAAATTACATTTGTGTTGTTGGTATTTAATTGGGTAGTATATTTGTCACGCTAAGATAAGACCAATTGCTTGAACAAATGTTAATGTAACAATTGCATTTATAACATCGTATATATATAACATCAAAAGTATGAATAGTCGATGAAGTGTCTCAGGTAGTGCATGGATTTGTTTTGTATTCGGAGCAAAATGAACCCAGCTAATACATGTCAGTGGCATGACCAATCTAGACAACATTTAAGTCGGTGTAGTATTAATGTTAATATTTAAGAAATCACCAATTGCAGATGATCACTGAACCTCACTGTATTATCTATATATAGGACACAAACACCGTGTTTATTTGCTTTGTTGCAATGCCTACACAACCGTGAAACAAATCTAGTCTATTAGAAGCTAGTTGTGGGTAATTTTCCGCCACAATTATTCCCACTATGGCTGATTCATTTACATATACCCAGAATGCGACGCAATATTCACTTTGGATGACTCGTACATGCGTTGGTAGAATTTTCTATTGCAAGGTGAGCACGTTATTCGGACCGAGCAAGGTATTTTGTCAGATCGGCTGTTATTTCATGGCAGAGCTGATGTTAATAGTGTCAATATTCCGTGACGTATCCGCATTATTTGTGATTGGCAGTACGAAGCAGCCTTGGCCGTCGATGCTGTGTCACTCATTGGTCAGACACTGATGAAGATCATGAAAGACGATTCGAACTATTTCACAAACACGATGCGTGGCGACAGGATATTCAGCAATATATCTTACAGTGTTCACTGCGAGTCGGACCCTCCAATTCCGTGGAAACCGGGTCTACGTGTTGTTGATACCATGAAAAACGTAAGAGACTCATGAACAGCTCGACAAAATTGCATATGCCTATGTCTGTGTCTATGTCTCTGTCTCGGTCTCTCTCAATAATTATTTCTCTGTCTGTTTGTCTGTCTGCCTGTCTGCCTGTCTGCCTGCCTGCCTGCCTGTCTGTCTGGCTGGCTGGCTGTGTGTCTGTCCGTGTGTGTATCTGTATCTGTATCTGAATGCATGTATATATGTATGTATGTTGTATATATATATATATATATATATATATATATATATATATATATATATATATATATATATATATATATATATATATATATATATATATATATATATATATATATATATATATATATATATATATATATATATATATATATATATATATATATATATATATATATATATATATATATATATGTGTTATATATATATATATATATATATATATATATATATATATATATATATATATATATATATATATATATATATATATGCATGCATGCATGTATGTGTGTTTGTGTGTGTGGATGTATGTCTACCTCCCCTTCTGTCTGTCTGTCTCTCTCTCTACCCCCTTCTCTCTCTCTCTCTCTCTCTCTCTCTCTCTCTCTCTATATATATATATATATATATATATATATATATATATATATATATCTCCGAACTACGTCACTGTAGTTTCGTGATTCAGTTTGATGCATTATCCAGATGGAATTCTACGGCATCACCGGCAAAGTTGCGTTTGACCAGTTTGGACTGAGAAGAGATTACAAACTGGACTTACTTGAGGTGAACTTGGATAGAGGACTTGCAAAGGTAAGCACACACATACACACATGCGCACACACACACATACACACGCACACACACATACATACACATACACACATGCGCACGCATACACACATACACACATGCGCACACACACACACACACACACACACACACACACACACACAACACACACACACACACACACACACACACGCCACACACACACACAAATATATATGTGTGTTTTTTTTTTTTTTTTTTTTTTTTTTTTTTTTTTTTTTTTTTTTTTTTTTTTTTTTTTTGTTTTGTTTTTTTGTGTGTGTGTGTGTGTGTGTGTGTGTGTGTGTGTGTGTGTGTGTGTGTGTGTGTGTGTGTGTGTGTGTGTGTGTGTGTGTGTGTGTGTGTGTGTGTGTGTGTGTGTGTGTGTGTGTGTGTGTGTGTGTGTGTGTGTGTGTGTGTGTGTGTGTGTGTGTGTGTGTGTGTGTGTGTGTGTGTGTGTGTGTGTGTGTGTGTGTGTGTGTGTGTGTGTGTGTGTGTGTGTGTGTGTGTGTGTGTGTGTGTGTGTGTGTGTGTGTGTGTGTGTGTGTGTGTGTGCACACGATCAGGCATGTCATTGTTAATCCGAATACACGTTTCACATACATGTTATTTAAATCAGTCTATATCTGGTGTGGCGTTATTGTAGGTCGGCACATGGAACCCCGTTGACGGCTTGCAAACATTGCGCAGTCCGTCACTGGTCCGCAACAAGGGAAACAACACGATTGCAAACCGCACACGGATCGTCACTTCTATACTCGTATGTAGCATAAACGTAAAGCGCAATTACCAACTAAAAATGCATATTTATATATTCTGTACAAATTAAATGTACAATATGCAAGTTTTTTTATATGCACGTTTACCATTATTTTTACTGTTTAAGCGTTATAACGTAATTAATTGCTCTTCCTCCTTGTTCCCTGCTGTACAAGGGTGAGGTTCAGGAAGAGTTACAATATTGCCAAGCCACTCTTTGTGTTCTTTCTTTCCATAGTCCCTCTCTCACCAATAAACGGATTACTGGTTTAATTAGGCTGATGCTGCAGTTGTTGATTTAGTCGTGTTGCAAATACGACGGAATATCCAACAGTGGTAGCCATGTTTGTTCGCTTGACGGACCTAGCCATGGCATGGATCCGTCAATTACGCAAAAGTAAGCCCTTACATAGATTAAAACGATTTTTGACACTAGAGTGACATCACGAGCCAGTAGATTTAGACCAAAACACAATGAAGAGGCAATAGATCGCGTGATATAGTCATGTACACTTATAATACTACTAATCCAAATAACTTTCACTGTTTATGCTGTAATCAATCGTAATGCTACAATGTATGACATTTTTGTGCGCGCTTTTACTAAATTAACGCAAATGCTCGCTTTTTCTTTGCACTATCGCTCGCTGCCGCTGCCGCTGCCGCTGCCTTCTCCGCTGCCTTCGCCGCTGCTGGTGCCGTTGTCGCCGCCACTTACAGACCGGGCCGTATCTAATGCTGCGCAAAGTTCCGAATGGCGGTGCGCCACTTACCGGCAACGATATGTACGAAGGCTATTGCGCGGATCTTGCAAGGAAAATCGCTGATAGGGTCGGGATCGAGTACGAGATTCGGCCCGTGCGCGACCAGGCGTACGGCAGCCGAGACGACAACGGGACGTGGAACGGAATGGTTGGCGAACTCGTGCGCAACGTAAGTTAGCGGAAGTGACGGTCTGCGCATGCGCAACATCGTCGACTAGGTGTGCGTTCTGTTAGGTAGTACACTGTACTAGTAGCGCGTAGATCGTCAGAGATGCAGCAACACCTTCTGGATTATGGGTAACCTTCCAAAACACCAGTGTAGTGAATTCAAAGCAGTACCACTCCAAAACACCTACTCTAGTGTATTCAACGTATGAACCTTGCATGTTAAAACACCTTAATGGCCACATTTAAACCTCTCAGAACAATCAGCTAGTACGTTTAAGGCACTGTGGTTATTATATATAAAACCGAAAGTATAAGGCACTCCGGTTATTGTATATAAAACACACACATCTCCAAATTGAGCGACATGTCCATGTATAAAATAATAATCTTTACAGCATAGATTTGATGGTATATAAATTAATAAACATTAAACAATTAGTTATTAGTAAATTATCTTTGGTAAAACATATCATTGTGTTTTATGCACCCTGATATGCTCGATTTAGACTGAGTAGATTTAATTGTAATTTGTTGTGAAACTTTTATGTAATTTTTTTCAAACTCGATTGCTACACTAAAGTATTTTGAACGCACGTTCAAAAAACTTTTGTTTTATGTGTTCTAAAACGGCTATGCAACATACATTAATCTAACCACAATAGCTGAACACTCACAGGTCGACTGTTGGCGTTGATCGAACTAGATGGTATAAGTATCCAGCTTGAGTTTATCCCTCCTCTACGTATATCCTTCAACTCCATCAACATCTCACGTGTCTTCCCCTTTCACGCAGCTCAGTAAGTTTCACGCTGTCGCGGAATGAAAGTCGTGGGAAATGTTCAAACAAGCCGTCATTTCTCGAATGTCCACCGTGTGCAGTTACACGACAGATAATGACCAATTGCCTAATTGTGCACGTCAAACATGATCTGCTAAGCTGACCATGCTGCATACCCAGTGTGTAGGGTGAATATGTAGACAAATAAACGCCGAACCTTTAGATAAAATATCATGGCTGTACTGAGCACCTACACAGATAATTTAACGACGAAAATTAAAATGGTGAAGTTCTCATAAAGCGGCTACAGGCATATGTACTAGTTAAACATATGTCAGTACAGAAAATCCGCCATACAGTACAGGGGCTGGCACGCCATTTGTTTAACAAGCATACATATTATATAGTTGTCTTCTGTTCTACTGACTGAACGCACACAAACAGATGTTGAAAAAGGTGTGATTTTGAGAAAACTATTGCGATTACATACCAACGCCGAGAACCGCCGTTACACTTCCAACAAGAGTGCCAGCTAACTGATCGACAGGAAAATATAAAAGAGAACGTAGCTTAACATGACTCTGAAGAGTTGATCAGAGGTAATAGCAGTACGCGAAACACAAACACTTCCGGTGTATTTGGAGACAGCCAATCAGCGATCGTGATCGTTTTATATTTGGGTCAGCGTGACCTAGAACTTCTTAATGAAGGATGCACTTTAAAGGATCATTCGTGGAAGCGCTATTTGACTGCAGAATATAAAGCGTGTATTCTAACTATAACAGGAAGCGAGAGAACGGCGAACGCACGCGCTCACCGGCAACGCAGAGCTTTGATCGTCGCTGCATGACGCAATTTCCGCCGCTTCGCATATCGCACACCAGGTACGCATGTGTCTGATTCTTGACGGCGCGCGATGCGATAATGTCAGGCAAGAGCTGCTAAGTGGGGCGTTGTAGACGAAACCATTCCTGATGGAGAATACAATCGACCCGAACAACCCGCCCCAGCACCCAAACGACAGGTACCGCGGGTACAGCGTCGACCTGGCAGCGGTACTCGCCGAGGAGATCGGCTTCGATTATGTCATCGAGGTCGTGAAAGACGACAAGTATGGCATCGAGGAGGAGAACGGCTCGTGGAGTGGCATGATCGGAGAACTGATTCGAGGCGTAAGTCTGTAATGTATCTTACTACCGTCGAGTGCTGCGAAATGCCGTTTTGATATAGAGTTATTTGGAGCTGTCATATAGCAAGGATATCAAATAGGTTGTGCAGTCTATACCCATTTTGTCGAGTTAACTAGATTATATTTGGCGACGAGGGATGGATGTTAGTTGCAGAACCACTTTATTTCACTTGCTACATGAGAGCTCTAAAGAGCTCAGTCAAAATGGCAGGTGGCAGCACCAGACAGTAGTAATATACAGTATAAAGTCGCCTGCTAATGTTGCTACTCATTTCTCTTCATCGCTTGACCGGAACGGTCGAAGAGGTGTCATTTCCACGAGAGTCTACGCTAGCCTCGTATGTCTTCGTAGCAGGACCGGGAGGCTTAGATTGCTCCACTCTTACATATTGTCCAGTCAGTGTTTCTTCTTGCAGTCACACCTTCTCTTGCACTACATTGTTCCTTGAAATAATGTGGGTTTTTTAATTGAATTTGTTGCTAATGTTGCTACTGCACGTGTACTTTGATGGCAACAGGATACTGACGGTAGTAGTAGTAGTAGTAGTAGTAGTAGTAGTAGTAGTAGTAGTAGTAGCAGTAGTAGGTAGTAGTAGTAGCAGTAGTAGTAGTAGTAGTAGTAGTAGTAGTAGTAGTAGTAGGTAGTAGTAGTAGTAGTAGCAGTAGTAGGTAGTAGGTAGTAGTAGTAGTAGTAGTAGTAGTAGTAGTAGTAGTAGTAGTAGTAGTAGTAGTAGTAGTAGTAGTAGTAGTAGTGGCCAGCTTCTGTCTCGTGAGACAAAGCTTTTGCTGCACCATCTCGGTTGATTGCGAGCATGACGCCTCGCACGGTTGATCTCCTGGTGAATCTGGTATGCTTTGATGTCTATAGCAGAAAAGCCAATAAGACTGGTTCGCCAGGTAGGTCGTTCATCGCCGCATATGCCACCTGTCGGATTTCGACTCGAATACAGTTATGATTGCGACACCCGGTGGGTACATATGCACGAATATGACAAATACTTTGTTATACGACAAAGCATAAATATTTGTATTGTCGCCATAGCAGCGGATGTGTAAATCGAGTATAGTGATCGGACGTTCAACACTCAACAACGACAAGTGTCTTCTTCCTGATTATTAATTATACTGCTTGTCAAAGCTAGATTAAACATAACTATGCAAAATGAGGTTGCTTGTCAGAACATTATTATAAAATATTATACATCAACTTTAACCATATGCCTTAACATATGCAACTATTTGCTGGTCACTTTTGCTGTTCTCAATTAATTCTCGAGTTCGAGCAGCATGTCTCAGAACGGTCATCTTATTTTCGTGAAACAGGCACTAACCATATATGTTGTTGTGGCGCTGCGTTCAGCCACAGTACCATGTTCATTGCAGAACAATATGTGTGTGTGCGTGCGTGCGTGTGTGTGTGTGTGTGTGTCTTCCACCTCCCCTTCTACCACACTGTTCTGTTCCACAAGCCCTATCAGTCATTATCTCCTCTCTCGTGTTCATTATATGTATATCTACCAGTCTGCTGATCCCAACTATTGTTGTTTCTTCGTTCCACTCGCTTCTCGTAAATCCACCATCCTCCCTCTGTCATCTCATGTCATTGTAAATTTCCCCCGAACACATGTGTTATCTGCAACCTGTCTCTTTCTCCTGTCTCTCTATCAGGACAAGTGTTCCGAATACATATACAAGCAAACTTCCAACACTGCCTATTTTGTTGTTTCTTCAACCTTATGTATGACATAAAACATTCCACACTCCTCCAGGCTGCCGCTCCTGATTGACCCTCTTAAGCGCTTCCATTCTAGTTATTTCATCCTTACAAACCGTTCCCCAAGTACACGAAACTGTCACTTTACTTGGTCATCTTTCCCTCTAGAACTATCTGTAGGATCATATCATTTTCCCCCATACACTTTACCTAGGTCTCCATTTAGAAACGATAATAATACTGAACTATTGCTTCATAGAGAAGTCGACATGGCGTAGGATTGAACAGATCTGCCAAGGGATGACAAGTCAAACACTTTGAGCAATCCCGAGGACTGGATAGGCATTATGTAGGAACGTTATTTTGCTCTCCCTGAAAATGTTACTCCATTTTATTGAATTAAATTGTCATGTGTAGCCTCTCCTGTCTGTCTCTGTCAGGGCAAGTGTTTCCATGTTTGTGCTCCTACTTCCATACATTATCGTTCCAGGATGCCGACCTCGCCATTGCGCCGTTGACCATCACGTCAGTTCGTGAACGTGTAATCGACTTCTCGAAGCCGTTCATGAGTCTCGGTATCAGTATCATGATATCGAAGCCGACGAAGGAGAAACCTGGCGTCTTCTCCTTCCTCTTCCCGCTGTCCTACGAGATTTGGATGTGCGTGATCTTCGCCTACATCGGCGTCAGCGTCGTTCTGTTCCTCGTCAGTCGCTTCAGTCCTTTTGAGTGGCACATCGAAGACAACACCGATGGGCCGACTGTCACCAACAACTTCACCATCTTCAACAGTCTGTGGTTCTCGCTCGGCGCCTTCATGCAGCAGGGATGTGACATCGAACCACGGTAGGTGACGTAGACGCAACGGAAGCAGTCAACTACCAAGTAGACAAACGGAGACAAACCCAACGTAATCGACAACTTCTAGAGTAGCCTTTTTACAATATATTGAGGTGACTAGGGAAAATCTGGGAGACAAACCTAACGTAACCGACAACTTCTAGAGTAGCGTTTTACAGTATATTGACGCGACTAAGGAGAATCTGGGAGACAAACCCAACGTAACCGACAACCTTTAGAGTCGCCTTTTTACAATATGTTGATGTGAACATTTGTACATACATACATTATTATTAATATTTTATTAGATATATCCCATTTTATTACATATTATTTATGGGATGTATATTATATTATTATTATTGTTGTTGTCATGTACTACATTTTAGAATAATTTATTTTGGTATGTTTTAAAATATATTTTTAGGTCATAATATTACCAAGTATTTCGATTGATACGACGCTTCATTGGTATTAATATTATTATTGACTAGCAAAATGTTAATTAAAGTGTTATCAACTAAGTTAGTTTATTTATTAACTTGTTTTAATTGAAAACAATCCAAGAACATCTGAATTTCAATAGTTAATATAGTGAACTAAGCGCCCCAGGCCTTAAAGATACTGAACGATAATAATGATATTGAACAATGATAAACATTACATATAGCATATCACCAGGTAGTGCAGAGGTGTGTCTAGTGTCAAGGGTTTTGGCTGTTCACTGACCATAGACTAAAATAATGACATAAAATAAAAAAACTATTTGTTGTTAACGTCAGCAAAAATCATTCCTTAACGTTAACATGATGACAAATGGATTAACTTAATTAGTTAACTGATACATAATTAGTTACCTAACTTAACTTAGTTAAATACAGTTGATTTTGGAATTATTATTATTCAATCATTATTATTACTATTATTATTATCATTATGATTTCGTATGAATAGAGCACTCGAAAATTCTTCAGCTGAGCGTGCGGCAGTCGTTATCGATGTGGCCAATGGTTTGTTGGTCATGGCAACTTCCTGTATCTTTCAAGGGCCATTTCTACATCTGAAGCCCTCATTGTCTATGTAGAGTTCTGATGTGGTTGATGGTGGTGCAATGGCGTCTAGCAAGGTCAAATTCGGGAGGTTCAGTTGTAGGATCCGGAGCAAGATTCTTGCTTTCGTTAAACGGCAGACTCGTTGTCTCCTTCTCTTGTTCTCGGTCATGTTGATTATTACAATAACAAAGCATTGTCCGTTCTGTTGATCACAGATCGATGTCCGGTCGGATCGTCGGCAGCGTGTGGTGGTTCTTTACCCTCATCATCATGTCGTCATACACGGCCAACCTGGCCGCCTTCCTCACGGTCGAGCGCATGAACTCTCCCATCGAGTCGGCCGAGGACCTCGCCAAACAGACCGAGATCAAGTACGGAACTGTTGAGTCAGGATCAACCAAAGAATTCTTCAAGGTGAGACAGACAAAATGACAATTAATCATAATAATGATAATAATTTTTTATAATTATAATAATGATTATTATTGATAATACTAATTAATATATGTTAAGATATATTAAGATATGTTGTGACATCACTACTGACAGTATACATGACTAGTGACAGTACACAATGATAAATTAATAAACCCAGAACAGTTGCAGTGGCTAAGAAATGAACTAAAGGTGTGAAAACAGCTTACTGAAATTAGTGTTGTATAAAATATGTCGAATCGAGTCTAAGTGACCATCATTGTAAGATACAGTCTTTATATCACTAACATTACAGAATGTCTTTCTAGTGGGTGACTCACCCATGAATACGAAATGTATAATAGGTTCCCGTTTTGTTTTGCCATATTTTAACAAGAAGATTTAAAACGATCGCCACCCAAGGCAAAAAACACATGGCAAGTGGGCACGGAATCCATTGGCTTATCGAGAGACCATCAATTGTTCACATATGTGTAGCCCGCCCATCTGAGAATTTTATTTTTTTTAAACATATTCACTCTGCTAGCATTTGCACAAACTAGGGATAATCTGGGAGACAATGCACACTCTGTATATGGAATTTGTTGTCCTGAATGAGTTCTTTCTGATATCCAATCTACACTGAAACTTCACTAATGATGCTAAGTTTGTGTTCTGCAGTTCTTTCTTAAATTTTTTAATTATCTAGTTCTTTCTTAAGTGAGACCAAATACTGTTATCAAACTTTTCATATACATTCAATGTCTTAAAAACTGCAATATGATCTCCTCTTAGTCTCCTTGTCTCTATGGTTGTTAAACGACATTCTTTTGGGGCGTTTTTTTAAATAAGGTCTAGTAGTTCTGGAATTGGTTTAATTACTCTCCTCTGTGTTAGTTCTAGCGTATGTATATCCTTCTTGCAAACACATACATGAAACCGTTGTCGTTGCAGACGTCTACGATTGCCGTGTTCGAGCGCATGTGGGCATTCATGGACACGGCCGAGCCGAGCGTGTTTGTCAAGTCGAACGAGGACGGCGTGAAACGCGTGAGGGAGGAGCGAGGACGTTACGCCTTCCTCACCGAGTCGACCACCAACGACTACACCAACCAGCGCAAGCCATGTGACACGATGAAGGTTGGGAACAACCTTGACTCGAAGGGCTACGGCATCGGAACACCACTCGGCTCCGATATCAGGTGAAGTATGGGTGAATGTGAACGTGAATAGTGAATAGTTCAAGTATGGGTGAATGTGAACGTACGTGTGGGAATGTGTGAATAGTTCAAGGTGCAACCATCCAATAAACACATTCCTAAAGACGTGTGCATAATGTTCATATACACATGAAATGTATTTTTTCCTGTCATTAAAGCTGCTTCCTCAAATGGTTTAGCCCATCGCGAATCCGGTTCGCTTATGTCCAGATGTGTAGTGTGTAATATTTGTTTAATAACAAAATGTCTATTTTTTTTCAAGTCATCGAAATAATTGACTTTAATCGTTAGATCTGGTAAAGATCAAAATAGTGGATATCCAAAATGGTGAACACTGTGTAGGTCAATACTGATCATGTGCGTGACCTCTCGCCGATCACATGACAAAGTTACGAAATTTCACGAAGGAAATAAATCGGGAATTTTCAGTATTTCGATTTTCACTTCAGTTAATGCTTGAACAAGCATTAACTAACCTAATAGTTTGTGTGATGATTTAAAAAAAAACAGCAAACAAAAGTTGCACAAACTACGTAGCATGTTGCAGTGGATACTAGGTAGGTTTGTTTTTTTCGCAAAATTTATTTGAAATGAGAATAGCCCAAAATCGAACTGATTAAGCAGCTTTAAGTGTGTGTTTGTGAGTGTGCGTGCGCGTGCGCGGATTCGTAATTACGTGTACGTGTATTTGTCCGTGTCTACAGGGACCGCGTGACTCTGGCAGTGCTGATGTTGAGAGAGAATGGAGAGCTGCACAAACTTGAAAAGAAATGGTGGTTTGACAAGGGAGAGTGCGGTAAAGACACGTCAGGGAAGAAGGCAAGGCGACACTCAGATACACACTAACACACACACACACACACACACACACACACACACACACACACACACACGCACGCACGCACGCACACACACACACACACACACAAACACACACACACACACACACACACACACGCACACGCACACGCACACACAAACACACACACACAAACAAACACACGCAAACGCGAATACGTACATACCCACATATATAAAATATCTAAAAACGAGTACGTTAGAAGCACAAATTCTATTCATCGAGGCAAAGCAGACAGTTAGGCAGATTTCCGATGAAACTTAACGGAACAAGTATATTTTGTAGCCTGGTAGATTGTGACACTAAATTGGAATCTGAATGCTGTAGGCCAATTAATAAGTGAACAGATTTTAGACGGATGTACCCGGATTTATTAAAAATATAAAATAATGTATTCCAATAATGTTTGCGCATATTAACATAACATGTTGCATTGTTTCTTGACATGGTGCGCCACCTGCAGGGAGACACGACAAGCTCGCTGAAGCTGCAGAACGTGGCTGGCATCTTCTACATCCTGGTAGGCGGGCTGCTGCTTGCGCTCATTATGGCTGTGCTAGAGTTCCTCTTCAAGGCAAAGATGGAGGCAGAAAGACGCAAGGTACGATTTTGTACGCTGAATGTATTCGGATATTGATAATAGGGCCCGCTCTTCTCGTGTGTCGCCATTTAGGTGTTTATTTCATAATGACATAGGTACATTTAACGTGACCTCCAACCTCTCGCCGATCACATGACAAAGTTACGAAATTTCACCAAGGAAATAAATCGTGAATTTTCAGTATTTCGATTTTCACTTCAGTTAATGCTTGAACAAGCATTAACTAACCTAGTAGTCTGTGTGATGATTAAAAAAAAAAACTTTTCGGATATTGATAATAGGGCCCGCTAGTCTCGTGTGTCGCCATTTAGGTGTTTATTTCATAATGACATAGGTACATTTAACGTGTTATGGTGTGCACGACATGGGAGGAGGAAGTGTATTATCTCGTCAACTATCGCCTCAAAAAGATAATCATTTGTGTCCTCTATAGGAATTATGAGGGCGAAAATGGATGTAGTGTTGATGACGGTAACGACAGCAATTAGGTTGGTGCAGTTGATGCTTGAACAGTGTCGTGACGATGATACAAACGTCGTTATAGAGTTCATTATGATATCAGCCTGATGTTTATATGATACAAATATCGTTATAGAGTTCATTATGATATTAGCCTAATGTTTATATGATACAAATATCGTTATATAGTTCATTATGATATCAGTCTGATGTGTATATGTTTGTATTCATAGTTGACATTTAATAACGGCGAAATTGTCCAGGATGTCAAGTGACAGTGGGGAGACAATTAGCTGTTTTGCTTATTTTGCGTTGTCGTGTTGTAACATAATAATAGTTTCTTTTGATGTTACATGATATATTTTTCATGAAAATCCCACTCAAAAACTCATCCAAGCAATATAAATGCATTTTTCAATCAAGGATTGTTCGGCCTAAGCTATAAATATATTGGATATGAGCGATTAATACGCATTAAGCACGTCCGACTGATTGAACGTCATTTTTATATGCTTGGAGCTATATATACAGTTTTCAATGGGATATAACTCATGTTGTCAGCACGGTTGGCACTGTCTGTCAGTGATGACGTTACGCTGAGAATGCGTCTGTTGTACTCGACTTGTTACTGCGGAGACCGCATCGATGATGGTTTACTGTTAGTGGAATCCACCAGGTGCCGCCACCTTTGTAGGTTTACAGCAAAGATCTAGCATTTATCCGTCCGCTAATATGCGTAAGCTGCACAAACAGATTTATGTTTGTGGATATAACCGCTGCTTTTCCCGGACATGCTCAAAGTAACATTGTGAATATGGTGAATGAGTGGCATAACCTGTCGTTAAAACCGCAGTGTTAAAACAGTGCCGATCACAAATGAAAAACCATGGTGAAACATCAAAATAAAATACATATCATGATACGAATGATATTATTGGCATAACAATCCAACAACTGTTGAATTTATCTAATGGTTCGTTCACAAAATTGGCTTTTACTATTTCGTATTATCCCAAATTGTACACAAATTATTCATAAATATTCTTAGGTCAATGTTAAAAAAAGTATGCATCATGTTTATTTAGAAGTTAAGTAATATTGGCATTGGGTGCTGTTCTACCGACACGTTTAAATATTACTGTCATTACTGAAACAAAATGCTAATATGAAAAGTAAAAATAGGTGATTTATGGGTAGGACTGTTGATAATTGTTTTGTAGTTGCCTCTGTCAAACGATTGTTTATCCATTCATATTTAAATACACCAGGAGTTACAGTCTTTTCACCACTTTCGTGTTCCCGTATTCGCCTTCTTTAACAATCCGTGTGTGTGTGTGGGGGGGGGGTGGGTGGGTGGGTAGGTCGGTGCGTGCGTGCATACGTGCGTGCGTGTGTTGAACCTATATAGTAACCAATATGACATTAGCTCGTTGGTGAAGTCATCGGACAAAATGTTACATTTGTAATTATTGTTGTCCAGGTCCGGTAAAAAAAATCAGCGGAAAATGCATCCGGCTCTTTTTACTATTGCATAGCGCTATTCACATGTTTGCAAGTTGCCCGATCTAACGATCAAAGTCAAGTCAGTTCAATTGTGTTATCAGTATTTTATTAGACCGACTGCGCAAAATGTTTTTCACATAATGCATATTTGAGCATCAATTAACCTGAAAGGCGATGGGCTAAATAATTAAAAAGGCAGTACTAAATGCGTCACATTGTACAGGTAATAAATAACGTAGTGTAATCTTATGTCACCTATTTAGATTCGCGCCTTTATTCATAGGCCTTTGGTGATAGGTTGTCAGTATAATTAGTGCGGCTTTCCCATTTCTCTTCATCTTTGCGACCAGTTCCATTTAACGAGCTAATCAAGCGTGTAGTTGTCGTGAGGATGGATAACGTATGGAATACTAACAACCAGTGCCACATAGATGTAATTAATTATACCGCCCAATTTGCGTTAGAATGCATCCCCCCTCCCGCCCATCCCTAGATTTTTTTCGCTTGTCTCTTTACAGAATAATTTCACAAAAAAATCGAACATTTCTAGTGTTGACATGCTGGCTAGTTTATGCAAATGTGTTACTTAATTTTGACTAAATAATCGGACAAACTAATACAACATTTACATTGGGCAAAAATGGCTTCGCCTCTATATATAATATAGAGGCGAAGCCATTTTTGCCATTTTCGTATAATATATTAAATTATCGTGTAATATATTATATTATACGATAAGGTTATTTACACTTTCGCAAGTTACCCGACATAACGATCAACGCCAATTATTTCGATGATGTTATTAAAATAGTACACACACGTTTATTAAACCTGCTGCGCATATTACTTCAACTATTCACCCACCACATACTTGAACATCAAAGGAAACGATTCGCGATGGACTAAATTAATTGAAGATGGACTTGTAAATAAATAATAGTCAAGGGATAGTCCCGCGATAGATTAATCTTTATACCTGTAGTCCAGGTGCCTGTACAAGAACTGTGCCTGGAACGTTCTTCCAAAACCTTGTTAGCAACCTGTTCGGTATATAAATGGGTAGTCATCGGCTCGTCTCCTAGCACTTAGATAACAAGTTATCCACGAGATATTTGCCAATTATCTCGGGACATGAGGAAAATGCATATTTACATAATACATCGCACGGACCAGAACGGGGGAGTGGAGGGAGCAGCCTATATCGGGAAAACGAACAGTGATAAATTAAAATGTAACAACTCGGTGGATTTGCCATTATAACTTTTTTGCATAAAAACACATTCGTTGAACTAAAAAATTACGTAACCAGAAGTCATTTTATGATATCATCTATCATCTGCCTCCACCATCTTTTGCAGTAATATATAGTACAGTTATGTAGCGTTGTGTTGACAGTGGCTGTGAATGATAAATAAACCTGTCAGCAAATTGGTTGAAAATTGGAACAATCAAATTGGAAATACAAAGTGAGTGCGGGACACCTATCGACTAACCCGGAAGTAGCGGGTATCTGCGGGACTGACATCCGGTGATCCTGTTTCAGACCTCTTTCGTCAATGCCGTACGATCCAAGGCGCGGCTGTCAATTAAGGGCAAGCCAGAGAAGCAAACGCCGGCTGTAGGCGTCAACGATCTTCCACTCAACATGTCCGTAACCCCGGTAGGTGTCTCCTCTGGTACGCTCGCAACAAATTGCCGAGATTTTTTTTAGCGCACTCTGATGTTTTCGCAACCCGGTCTTGCTCTCACGCCATCCTAATCATATCAAATATATGAATATGTGATGCTTAATTGGCTAGCCGCACGAACGTCGCACCAGATGCGTGTTGAAATCAATATGAGTCAAATAACGTTAATTGATGCACCAAACAGCGTGTCGTGGTTCGAAAGTGTAGCGAGAACGAATGATTTTGCACCAACCAGATTAATTGCCGAGCACGAAGATGAGCAGGGTTATTGCGACGACTCGTGCTCGCGTGAGCATAATTGAACTGACACTTTCGAATGTGTCGTCTGAGAGGCAGGCCACCTCACAGACGCGCACTGATGCTTCGTAGCATTCAAAACAGTATTGATGACTTTATTAGGCAAGTCTGCATCTCGATAAGTCTGTCGAAACGAATAACAAAGAGAAGCATACAGATCGATATGTCTTGCTGTGAAGACGTTCAATAGGAATCATTATTATTTAATAAAATGTGTTTACTCAACGTGTTTACTACATATAAAATAAATAAATAAAGTGTAAGATTATGATTTTAAAACATGTTTATGAAAGTGTCTTAATTCAAAAGATGAGTTTAGTCTTTTTGTCTGTTTGTCTTTTGTATTCCGGATATAAATGTTAAAACACATTTTATATTTTGCTTACCCTTAACGTGAATATTAGTTAAGATAAACTGGAAGCGACTTTGTTGTCTTACTTAAAAGTAGCAGTAAAGAAAGATTTGCAGAAAAAAAGAAGTTCATTGTTAAACTGTTAATCCAACCTCGAGGCCTCGGGTTTTGCTATGTTTAAAACTGCAGCAACCATTTGTAGTAGAAATCGAGACCTTAACTGATTCTTCTACTTAACTTTGGTTAACACGGCAATAAAAAATATCGATGATATCTTCTTTCATGCGTAGACTTACTACACCTGCTTTAAAGGCTAACTATCAGTTTATAGTTTATATATGTGTAATACAATTATGTTCGTTGTTGCACACATACACAGGCACACGTTTGTAGCTATCTCAATAGACAATGTATTCCTCAGCAAATAAATACTTAGTCGATCTACGAGCATTAACGAAATACATCAAGTACACTGTGTTTTACCGCAGCATAATACAACAAGGTGATCAGAAAAGAGAAAGCCGAGTAGTACAGCCGTTACAAGATTTATGTTTGTCTTTCGTTTATGTACACAATTCTAACCAAATAATATATATGATACATGAGTGTGTGCTATGACTCTAAAGTAGGGAACATGTTAAAAGAAACGTCCACTTCGTGAACAGTAATATTTAATTGATTTAGACAAGATTATTTAACACGATTGCCACCCAAAGCGATAAGTTCCAGATGGCACGTGGACAAGGAAGCCATTGGCTTATCATTTATGTGTAGCCCGCCATTATCAGATATGTGTGAATTGTATTTGTTAAACATGTTCACATTGCTAGCATTACCACAATCAGTAGATGATTTGTTCCATTCATTGTGTATCGTCATCTCGGGGAATGAGTACTTTCTCGTAGTACATGCTACTCTCATGCTACTTTTGGCCCTACAGTTCCACTATCCACTTTAAGTCTGAAGAAAATATTTCTATCAATATCTTCATAACCATTCAATATTTTACAATGTTATATATGGTTTCCTGTTGATCTCCTGGTCTCTAGTGTTGTCAAGCCTCACTGCATTAGGTTTTTTCATGACTAGAGCATGTTAGTGCTTGATAATTGACAAAAGCTTAGCAAGTTGTAAACACTGTTATTGACTGATGTATAAGTTTTGTTTTGCGCTCATTCAGGCTGAAGCGGCATGGTAACTGGTTAAGAAGTAGATTCCTCTCCCCACAAAAAGCACCCATCCTTCTCACCATCCAATCAGACACCGTAGACACGTAGGACACCCGCTGCCTGTTGCATAGCGACATAATGATGTCGCCTATCTTGTTAGAATACGCATGTAATCCAGAAACGTTATGCATCGGTGCCTAATGAATGTTCAGAAATGTGCTAAAAACTTGGTGCAGTTTCAGGATTCGCCGCCAGGTGGCGAGCACGCAGGCCGTCAGCATTATTGGGAAGGGCTGAACGACAGACGGGACGGATGGGCGGATGGGAGAGCGGACGCGTGGATGGACGGAGGGACCGGACGACGAACTGACGAAGACAGGTGGGTTAAGAGGGCGGTCCCTATCATCACTTTGCGCCATTTTTTGTCACGTGTTTTGGCTTTTCTGTTCACAATTTGACGTATGATGCACATCGTTTCGAATCATATATACGTAATTTTAGTTGTGATCACAGTGACTATATGTACAAAGCATTCATAGAGAGAAGATCATTGTTTATCCTAGCACAATAGGTTCGTTTAACTTGGGCACTCATCGCGCACCGAAATGAGAGTTGCCTCATTCGGTACACGTGTCGCTCTTGGCATCAGTATCGTATTCATTTGTCATGTATGTCGCTGTCATTGTCGTCATTTTCGTCAATGTCGTCGTCGCGCTCGCTACTACTTACGACACCCCGATCCACATACCCGGAGTTATGTGATAATAACACAATAACAATAACCCAACTGGAAACATGCACATTACGTAGTAGCAAGATGGACAAACATATTTCGTATGATAACGCTGTACGTGTCATCCCTCACCACTGGATGTATTACATACTAATCTTAATCAATAATATTGTATGTGGTGTAAGCAGTGGCGCTTTAGGGAAATGTGCCGTGGACCCCTTTGGCTTTGGGATATGATTTTTGTTCCGGGAATAACCTGTTGCGCCAATACATGGCAGCATGACAAACAGTAGGGTGACTTAGCTTCCCCCCGCCCCCCCCTCTGATCACCCCTCTTTCTGAGACCTTACAGACGCCACAGGGTGTCATGGCGCCCCCCTGAGACAAACTCTCTGGAAATCTGTCTACGCAACCACGCCATGCACACGCATAAACACTGCGTGCTCTCTAAGAAAAAACATGTCTGCCCACGTTTCCTAACCAAGGCTATCTCTCGCCATTCTATCGATTTGGTCGAAATGAAATTAGTCTGTTGATGCGATAACCCACGCCGAATGTGCACGCATAGAGATCACGAAACACCATCGATCAATCAGTCTGATACCTGCTAGAACCGTGACGTTTGAAAACGGTATTGCTTCACTACGCGTTCAAGTGGCTTCGTCGCTTGCCTACAAACGATCGCAGAATCGGCTGATTGACTCCGAACACAGAAGTCGCATATCTCGCAGACACTGTCGTGATTAGATTTCAATGCATCACTTCAAAGCAATCTATCCACTTGGGAATGAATAACGGAATACCACATTAGCCACGTGTTATATTTAGATACAATTTGACAGTGTTTCGTCCCAGAACATACTAAGCCTAGTCAGCAGTGATGGGATACAATCTTATTGCGCGTAGGACGTACTATTAATTAGCAAATGATCTTATCTCTGTAGCAACATGAATCCCGAGAATAAGTAATTAAACTGATTGAATATCCACATGTAATCGCTATTAATGACTAATTTCGAGAAAAAAAACACATGTTACACAATTAGAACGATACGTAAAATAAATAATGTTGTACAACATTGATTTTCACAAAAAATTTCATAGTTACGGGTGAATTCCATTAATCAAGGAAAAACATCACTCGCGTTGGTTTCAGGCCAATTATTCACGAATGAGAACATTTTATTATCGCTATATTATACAAATCGTACACCGGTTATCAATGGACACATATGGTGTCCACCACGTGGCTAATTATTGTTGTTGAACATCCAGCACGATTATTTAATTTCATTCATTACATTGCCGCTGGCAGGTCTAATTCTTGGATTTTTTTAAAGGATCATTAATGTTTAATTAACTTAATACAGCAGAACGTAAATAAGTCATTGTCCGCCGAAGTAGTGAATGAGCAGCATCGCGCCTGACATGCACATTCTGCGTCAGACAATATTCTAGGAAATGTACCTTGAAGAAATGGAACACCAAATTACGGATTGCTGTAATAAATAAATCGTTCATGTAACTTCCAACGAACGTTGACAGGGTTGACGTATGTGTTGTTGGCGCGTTGTCTAGCTCATGTCGACTGGCACCTCGTGACCTTCATCCGCCATCCATAACACTGTTATTGTTTCCCCGTCGATGTCGTCGTTGTTTGGTTGGTCGGTAAGAACCTGTGTTGTTGTCGTATCCCGCTCTCGCAGCACTTATATCCTTAAGTGCCACATAGGGCAAGAAGAGGCCTTAATGAGTGATATCTTTGTTGTTGTTGTACTAACTTCTTGGTATTGAGCTGTTGTCGTTCAATCTGTACAGAGTGTAACTGATACTTGGGCGGACATTGAAGCACAACAGGTAATTTTTGAAGCAGTCGAAGTGGTGTCCCAAATGATGCAACATCGATGTACCAAATCAGTGTTAAGAAGTGGTTTCATATGATCATTAGGCTTCAAGTGGACTCTCGGTGTAAGGACGGCCGGTGTAAGAGACACCCGCAAAGGAACTACTGTGGAATCCATGTTATGGCTTGCATGCTCTGGTTTATATACGCATGGGTATAAGGAACATCTGATATGTTTAACAGTTTGGTCAATTCCCCAAATGTTCTTTATAGCGAGAGTTCACTGCACATACAACAATATATATATGTTTCGTAAATCCCGGTCTGTTGTAAATTAATTGTCACTGACAGGCATTACGAACAAACAGATGTGTGAGAATGCCCCTACTGAATATCCATTATACACGGCATTTTCCAAATACAGGAGACCTATCGAAATACGTGATGTAAAATATTCCATTGTTTCTACAGATTGCATAAGCTGATGTAGATAAATTATCTGAACAAGCAAAAATACACATCCTCCGGACGGGATAACTTGGCAGTTGGTACGTGACTGTAAACTGTCAGGATGACGTGATTGTAAACATTCTCACAGAAATATCTATCTATGCATTGTTACATGGTGCTGCCAGTCAATATAGTTATGGCATCTTGAAAGTGGGGCATAACACGGACCGTTACAGTAACGTCAGCAACGCACTGTATTGTATCACAAACAATAAAAAAGACGCATAACGTTATCAAAGTACGTATGTTTTAGCGTAGCGCAACGGACCACTGTACGTAATTGCAACAAAGAGTAATTCGACTTTTCGTAGAAATGGTAATGGTGGGATGAATTTTGAGAAAAAACTGAGTTTGGCGCCGGAGATGCCCGGTGACTAAGAGAAGTAATATGCATGCGTACGTGCGTGCATGCGTGTGTGTGTGCGTTCATACAAGCGTTTATACATGCATGCATACATACATACATACATACATACGTACGTACGCACGCACGCACGCACACACACACACATACATACAAACTTACGGTGGAGCATAATAAGATATATTTGTGTTACAGCCTACCTACTCGGCTGCGGCGCAGTTAATCAGCTACGACGGAGATGTCGACGGAAACAAACGAACGGAAGTCTGACGCCATGTTTCCGGGTGTACAGCACCGAGAATACGACACAAACTGTTTAGTTGTTTGTTCACATTTGCAACTTTATAAATGATTGATAATGTATAACTTCTTCGGTTTTTGCTCAGTAAAGGCACATGATTGAAACCGTGATTTCGGAGACAAGTGTAGCAATGATTACCATTGATGGAGTAGAAATTGCAAGTTTGCAACTGTTACTATATGTATTGGCTTACTACTAAGTGTGTCTCGCATAGTGAATCATACCCATTTTACGGTAGTTTTAAATGGTAGAATAAATAATGTTTTCTTGACAATAATATGAATGTTTTCCATGCGTTTGTGCTTTGCTTTTTAGTGCAATTGTTTGTGTGCATAATTAATACTTATTGTGTATATGTTATTTTGCGAATACTGCAAATTAAACGACATAACCGCATTTCACTTCGGATCATGTTGCATACCGTAGTTGCGCAAAGCTGGTGATGTTATTAATAAATGTAGTGTTTTGAAAAACAAAGCTTGACATGCTGGAATTACCATCTAAAATACTTCAAACACTTTACTGCAGTTGAGTTCATGAGAACACAAGATTGTGTGTAGTCATTATTAATATTACTATTATTAAAATGCGTAATTCCTGACAAGGCTAGATGCATGTGTGTATTCATAAATTGCAATAAACTAATGTTTATGTTCTGGACACTCTTCTTATCAATTTATCAACATTATTGACATAGCTGCACTATATTCTGTTGGGGCCACATCAATTAATTTGTTCCGCCCTCTCAACGAGTCGACGCCATCTATCGCGACCTTCTGTCATTCTCTCCCACTTTCGGTGGTGCTACCATTTCTGCTGCTGCTGCTGCTGCTTCTGCTGCTGCTGCTGCTGCTGCTGCTGCTGCTGCTGCTGCTGCTGCTGCTGCTGCTGCTGCTGCTGCTGCTGCTGCTGCTGCTGCTGCTGCTGCTGCTGCTGCTGCTGCTGCTGCTGCTGCTGCTGCTGCTGCTGCTGCTGCTGCTGCTGCTGCTGCTGCTGCTGCTGCTGCTGCTGCTGCTGCTGCTGCTGCTGCTGCTGCTCAGTGTTCTTTCAGTTTTAATCTACAGTCGTTTTGCTTAAACACTGCATCTTTAATGTTAAATAGTTAGAAATATAATCACATGTAATCACATTTCGGACGAAACGCACTCAAAACGATGTTATGCGCTATATAAGAATGCGTTATCGCTACAACCTACCTAGACCTCACAATGTAATAGTACATCCCTCCGTTTTCCACCCGTTCTTCCTCTGTTCTTGAGCGGTTTGATGTAACACGGCCGTGCAGTTTCGTTTTTTCTTCAGTTCAGTCTCCTATGCAGCACATTGATTTCCGTAAGGCAATACATCAATGACATTTGCGTCTATTAGTATACTATTACCAATATAACGGCCTGGCTGACACAATCGTGATTGATCAGAAACTGCTAGTTGTTCCAGCTCCGTTATATTTATCACAGGGCAGTGCGTCCTTTCTGGTCCAAGCTCTTTGTGACATTATCATGTTCTGGTGGACGAGCCTTGTAATAAAACGAATGAGACAACTAGGAAAATTAATGGATCAAATTCCGTCTAAAAGGTTTCCCCTGCGACACAATGTGAACATGTTTTCGTCTTGTTATTGGCCGAAATCTTTTTCTGATGCACCAGCATTTTGGCTAGTTAGACGACTCCTCATAATTGTTTGCTGTAGAAAGAAAAAGAGACGATTCCGCAAACATATGAACGCATTGTTCATTTCCGCTTAAAGATTGAACCTACTAGAGAAGCTTTGTTTCTACAAGCCATTGCATCACATATAGTTAGAAATCCATCGGCATCCTTCTGTCTCGCAAGATGCTGGTTGTGTCACTGAAGTTTCCTCCCCCTGCGTAAGCCTGGGCGATGTGCGTGGATATCTTGAATTGCCAAGTCGTCAGGGTCACTGGTGCGGTCCAAGAATCCAAAGCAGTACATGTGGCACCCCCTCGTCTGCATGAGCTGCCGGATTTATGGCAACGTTGGCATCAGACCGATTTCGGGGTTTTACTCCGGATTTACTGGTAGTGTTTATTCACATAATTTATATCAAGTGCGTACCAAAGCCAATGGGCGTGGTCTGCCCATAAATGGGGCTTGGAACTGTGAACGTCGGGACCTGTCCACGCTGGTGGGCCATGCACCCTGAATCTCTGGGGCTCCTATCGGGACCGAGATCCTTCGCACATTCGCTTGGGGGTCACCGGGTATCCGGTATCCTTGGTATATCACATGGAGGTTGTGCTCTAGAGAGTCCTGTCTATGGATAGGCTATGTACCAGCAGGGGAGACTTGTGCACTCAGCTGGCTGTTCGTTATCTGTAGGCAGCAGATGGACGCGTGAGTACGAACCAAACGTTACAAGCTAGAAACCTGAAATCTTCAACACCAATAAACCGTCCAATATAAAACAGAATATTATTAATATTATCAATACAGTTATACAAACAATACAATGCAATAAAGAGTGCAACATTCGATAAACCTGCCGTTTGCACAGATTTGGTATGCTGAGACATCACGAAAGGGTTTATAAGAGTCCCGTATGCCGACCAATCCACAAGTCTCGAAACTACGGGATTCGAATGAATATCTCGGATATTTCACAGCCTTACATTTGGACTGATATCGACGTGACGTATCCAGCTTCATATTGACTGACTAACAAGAAGTGTTCAGTAAGCTGAACAACGTGAAATAGGACGAACAAGAACATCGCGTCGTAGAAAGATCAAGCTGAACGTCGCGTCATTCTTACTTACTTACTTACTTTGTTACTTACTTACTTATTTACTTACTTACTTATCCTCTTCGCGCCGTGGTTGGTGTATAAGGCGACTTAGTAAC
This sequence comes from Lamellibrachia satsuma, assembly GCA_033239005.1. Lineage (NCBI taxonomy): Eukaryota > Metazoa > Annelida > Polychaeta > Sabellida > Siboglinidae > Lamellibrachia > Lamellibrachia satsuma. The sequence goes on from BSQZ01000051.1 coordinate 4,114,506, forward strand.
TTCCGCTATTTCGTAGGGTATCTAGCTGCATTACCTGCCATCTTCCAAGAACTCAATCCCAGTTGGTTTCTTTCTACTGCAACAGTCTTTCTCCGTGTTGATTTTGACCTTCCTTTTTTCCGATCACTTTCAGTTCACCGGTTTAGTGTTATTTTTGTGTTTGTATTCCCATCTTTGTGCGATAGATCCACCTCAAACGTCTGATCTTGATGACTTCTGAAATTGGTGATATACATGCACGGTTGCATTTCTCTTCATTGAACATGACCAGCGTATTTTTAATATTCGCTGTAAGCACGTTCTTTGTAAAACATCGCGTCATAGAAAGAACACATTGAACTTCGCGTTATAGAACGAACAAGCTGAATATTTCGACATGCTTAACATTATTATATACGACGAACACGCGAAACTTGGTCATACAAAAACACACTGCGCATCCCAACATACATTTGCTTCAGTTACGTTTGCTACTTTTTTACTTGCCAACCAATATACGTGAGGCAGCAAGTGGAATCCATTGCTGTCAACACGAAACGGCGAAAGTTCTGCTTTTTTGGCCACATCACCCGAAACAATATCATTCCAAAAAACCATCACGCAAGGCACCCTGGGGGCGAGAGACGACGGGTCCGCCAGAGGAAAAACTAGCTGGATAACATACAGGAAAATACAAAGCAAAGCATTCCGACCCTAAACACGCGGCATGGCAACCCTAAGATAGTCATGTGATGGAATCAAGGTGAAGGTTATAGTTTTGGATATTTTACAGCAGTGTGGGTCAGAAAGTGAATACGCAGTAAACAAGTTTTACTACCAAGCTGTTGGATTTCGAGTTCCACATTGTATCACAAAATGACAGAAACAACATATTATGTTTATGCCTTAGATAACAAATATGTCGTATTGGGACACAGCTATATAGTAATATTATTCATATATGTAACAAGTAGTTTCATTTACCCTAACAGGCAGCTTCGAACATCTAATTATAATCCACCTTTCGTCCCCAGTGTTAATACAAACGTTGAAATTAGAGCTTTTCTCCAAGTCTGTAGAACTCACTCCCTGTTAGGGTTAAGTTGGCAGGTTATAATAATATAGTAACATTTCGCGGACAACTAAAACAACGCCTGTTTCAACTCACTTATCTTCCATAGCTCATCAGCGGACTGATCCGACTGTTTACGATTGTAATTGTTAAACCAACTAGAGAAACTGTCTAAGCCTTTTGCTTTGGTTCGCCGCTGCGCTTGATTTTCCAGAGGAATTAAGCACACTAGAAGTGTTTTTATTGTATTGTGGCACTGAATTATGAGTCTAGATACGTTGATTACAAAAGGTTATTTGGACACAAAAGCGCCATGCTTAAAATTATAGATAATGTCAAAGGGCGTGGAAATGAAATAACTTGTTTTTTATTTAGCCTTTACGTGTTGTTACTCCCTTGTTTCGGCTGAACATGTCGCGTTCCGTTGAAGTTACTAATGCACTTGCTTTTTGTTCTATTATCCGCAAATCCGGATGTTATTAACTAGCTTCGTGGTTGATAACGAAGGCGATTAATACTAATTGAAAATACGTCCGTGTCCGTGACCTTTACGGGACGGGAGACGTCACCCATTGACAATAGAAATATGTCATTTAAATATAGCTGTACGTTGGCCGCTCCATCCGTCTGCTGTTTTTATACGACATGGCGACATCGAAAATGGATTCACCATCACAAATTGCTGTGCAGGAAACGCGAAGCCGTGCAACAGCAAGCGTAATATCGAAAAATCGGTCCACCGTTTCGGCAGATAATAGTAGTGCAACGCATCCCGCACACGATAATTACATGCCTTGTTATTAACGCAGAAAACACAGACTGACACACTAGAGCAAGAAGGCAAGACGGAAATCAACGGGAAATGTTGGATGGTTGACGGTGAGAGACGCAGAGGAAGACGAAGAGCCAGACAACTGATGAGACAACTGGATGGATAGGGACTTATGAAGATCCGGTCAGACCGACATAACGCAGACAGAGGTGTCGATCCAATATGGCCGACGTTCATGAGAGGAGATCCGCCACACGATTCTAATGTCGAGAACCGATGAGGCGTGCGGTCATCATTATGCATATATTGGTCTTCGAATATCCATGCAAATGTTAAGGGGTCATTGCGAAATCCAAATGCATTCGCATTTAACCGTCTGCATGCAAGATGCATTTGAAAACACGAGACCACTCAGAGACGGCAGCTGGACTAGTCTTGATTATGTTCGCGGTGTCTACAGTTCGATTTGTGATTCTGTCGTCGTTTCGTAACAAGCTCCGGGGCCAAAGAAGGAAAGTGATCAGCATCGGCGTCAGACGAAATAGGTGCAGCATTGATTTGTTCTCTCTCTCTCGTATTAAAATCAATGCAAATGCAAACACCCTGGACGGATCCCTGCATAGACATCAGCCTATTTCTATGTACAGTTTTGCGCGTATTTGCTTGTATCAATGTATGTTTATGTGTACTCACGGGCTTATGAATGTGTATATGCACCAATGCAGTCCTAAACTAAGGTAGTCCTGTCAAGCCAACAATATTGGAAAGAAGATGGAGATATTTGAGCGATGTCTTTAGAAAGCCGCCAACAAGAACACAAAAGCAGACGTGTTACTTGAGACCATCTGGAACAAGGAACAGACGATGCCTAAAAGAAACTTACTAAGGAATCAATGAGTGAGTGAGTGAGTGAGTGAGTGAGTGGGTGGGTTGGTGGGTGGTTGGGTGGGTGGGTGGGTGGGTGGGTGTGTGGGTATGGGTGGGTGGGTGGGTGGGTGTGTGGGTGGGTGGGTGGGTGGGTGGGTGGGTGGGTGGGTGGGTGGGTGGGTGGGTGGGTGGGTGGGTGGGTGGGTGGGTGGGCGGGTGGGTGGGTGGGTGGATTGGTGGGTCATTGTGTCAGTGAGTCAGTCGACGAGTCAGTGAGTCAGTGTGATTAATGGGCGAAGTCGTTGACAGCAATTTTGTTTCTTTCCTCTTAGTCCCCGAAGTCCGGGGTGAGGCTGGCATCGATATTGGTCCTCGGTTTATTTCCTTTTATTTTGACCACTGATACCGTTTAAAGGCACGGACACAAGGCAAAATCGACAATCTCCCGCAAATATTTCAGAGAGCAGACGTAGGCGTTTGATCCCAGTAAATCATTACCATCGCTCATAGTAAATGACGCTAATTTTTACAACGAAAGTGCGTTATGCATTGCCAAACAGAATTTGTATCGCGGGTAGTCATTTGGAGATTAATGCGATTCCACTAGATTGAGATATTGCCACCGCTGGCCTCCGGTTCCAACAGTTACATTACACGTATTCTTATATAGCTCCTTTCCGCGCACGTTTACTCCCTAAGCCATGAAATTTCCAACTTCTAGTTTTAAAAGCGGAGTAGAGAAGAAGAAATGTCTAGTGTATATAACTGGAATTCCCATGGAAAGCATTCACATACATAGATACGCCATTCAAAGTTACATGTTCCTGATATAGTACTGATCAGTTCAACGATTTTCTTTACTTTAGCGGTTTTTCCCTAGTGACTGATTATATATATATATATATATATATATATATATATATATATAGCGGTGATTATAGCATAAGCCACGTATAATCCTGCAGCGATGGTAACAATTACAAACACGTAGTCAAGGATAACTGTTTCTTCGTGACATCCGCCACGTGTAGTTGTGTAGAGACATGGGCGTCCGAAGGGAGCCACGGAGGCAATTTCATCCCTACATCTAAATTTTTTTAACATTTAGATCTTTCATGACGAGTATACAGTTTACTAGTTGTGTTAAATATATTATCTAGTATATTTAGTAAGTAATTATATACAATCATATCATTACTGCCCATTGAAAGCTATACGTAATCCAGTTGAGATCAAAACGATTCCAACATTACGAATAACTAGCACATTATAAGTGTTTTTTATGACATCCACCAGTCCACGTGTAAACCTGTATAGATATCGAGGCTGTTCCAGCAGTCCAAACAAATAGGAAATGCGAAGTGTTTTTCATGACATTCGCTATGCATAATCCAGTGGAGATCGATGCAATGAGAGGTTTTTCTTCACGGAATACGCCACGTCTCAAATATACGCCACATAGCAAGAAATGTTCGCTACTTCGTAATGATCTGTATAATCAATGAAAGCCAACGACACAATGCCTTCCTCAGGAGAAACCTGTCTAGCTGCCGCAAAACACAACTGCACACTGTTGCCAGACACTATTTAAGACTATCTTACAGCCATATCAGCTTGGGACCTCATGACCATCATACAGCCGTTGGAAGCTCTCAAAGGTTTCAAGATGTGTAACTGGGTACGACTACAAGAGCACTCGTAGTACCAGTCAGATGATCAACAACCTTGTCTGGGAATCCCAGCAACACAGAAGAACCACTCCCAATATAGACATGATGTACCGTGTCACACACCATATTATAACAATTCCACCAGCATGGTTTCTCCAGTCACCTCGCCAGTAGCACGACAGAAGTGTGCACACACTTCAGCTCGTATCCCATCGTGGAACCAGCTGCCTGAGTGCATAGTCACATCCCCAACAGTACGCACCTTCACTGGAGGGTTGACCACGTTGCGTATGTGGGAATTTTACCCCAATTTAACCCAAACCACATTTTATCATGGCTGATATCCCGATGATTGTAATCACCACCACATTCACGTTGTATAATAATAGTCATCAAAGTGCGACAACGATCCAGTGTGGGATTATGCATTTATATGGATGAAAGAGGACATTCTGAATGATGTTTGTAATGTTTCAGCTTCTCGCTTCCAGTCAGCTTTACACTGTACGTGTCAGACTCGTCTTGACCGAATGTATTCGTGTCTGCCTGATTGTCAATATCACTAATCGCCGCACCAACTTCACCAACACCTGCATCTTTGTTTGTGCAACGTCTTGTTTAATGTAGCTTTAAGCGTTTAGTTGTACATCCAAATGGAAATGTCGAAATCATCCGAAGTCCCAACTGTTTCCCCGCTGTTGCTCGGAGCAAATGCTTTGACTGGCGAGACATCCGAGCAACATACAGCATTCCCTAGCGACGGGCCTCGTTAGAACTTTCATACAAAATGTGATGATACAATGGAAACGTTCAACGCATCACACTGGAAATTAACTAATTGTGTTCGACTGATTATGGATAGCACTAGGGTTTTAAATTACACATAAAATTATTGTTGCTGTTTTTACGGTTAATCACAACCAATGGTTTATACTTATACTCCGTGGTTATGTAGTTTATACATGAATTCACATTAAGAAATACAAACACAATGTCATTTTAAAAGGGGTCAGTGAATCCAGTCAGTCGTTACCATAGGAGCCGGGAATGGAATATATATATAATTAACCCATTTATACCAAGGAATGTGCTATATATATATATATATATATATATATATATATATATATATATATATATATATATATATATATATATATATATATATATATATATATATATATATATATATACGCACACTAATATATATTTTTTACATCAAGTGTAGCAGTTTAGTATTGTACAGGAATGTTCATATTTTTGTAGTTAATTAGTGTTTGTATAAATTACAAAACATCTATGGGTTCCAATCTTCTGTGTAGTTATTTTGGGTATTGTTAATATCATTTGACAAGTTATATCGACGAATTCTTTTAGCAAATTCATATTTAGATCAGAGTGTTGCGTAGTTGAGACGGTTTATTTGTTTGCTTTATTTCGAATCTTCTGTCATGCAGCAGATGTTTGATTCCGGTTCCCCCCACCGCCCCCCTCGTAAAAAAGGGTCCACTCAATACATTGCCAGTATACCATCCTTGCGAATTTGTCTAAATGCATCCCCCCAACAAGTTTTAGACTTTTGCAAAATATACAATTTTCATGTTGAGAGTATTGAACTAATACACCCTTTAACGTGTTTGTATGCATTATTCCATGATGGAGACTAATTCCCTAACATATTTGATTAATATAATAAGGGGATCTTGATTTTAAAAAGTGTTGAGGTGTCAAAGTATATACCCTTAATTACCCAATAATTTTTATTTATGATTTGATACCCCAAATGCTTTGGATGCTTTGGACACAGGACATTGCACGTGGATGATATACTGGTAATGAATTTAATGCACCCCTTCTTCCAAAAATGTTGGACACAGGAAACATACACATTGCACGTGAATGGTATACTGGTAATGAATTGAATGCACTCCTTCTTCCAACTCCTTTATTCAGTCTCTTAATATTTCGTTTTGTTAGCAGCAATTAATTATTGATGGAGGCGACCTACCCCGTGGAGGATATCCAGAGTTTCACAAGGAAACTGGTGAGGAGCCGGTTAACACGTCAAAAACTGGTGAGGAGCCGGTTAACACGTCAAAAGTCATCTAGTTTAAATAATTTACGGTACCTGTGCCCTCGTCGACAACACCCTTCCCTGTCAGATGAAGTCCATCTCTCATGAAAAAGTGATCTCTTCCCACAAAGTTTAACTATATGTCTACGAAGCCTACTCCCTCCTCCATACATACCTTGTGTACCTGTGTGTTGATCGCCATCCTCCTACAGTTCCTATATTCCTCACCCCTGCCTCCCATTATTGGTAATATCCCCGGCAATACAATCTGTCCAACTCGTGCCTCTTTAAGTGTCTTGATCAACCTCCTGTACCGACCAACGATGGCTCAGCGTAGGAGGTAGAAGGAGACGTAGGAGGTAGAAGGAGACGTAGGAGGTAGAAGGACACGAGGAAGACCGAGACTGAGAGGGTGGACTGCGTGAGTGAGAGTGGAGTGGAGAATGGAGGATATGGGGAAGTGGATTCGGGTGGTGGAGGCAGTAGTGAAACGGGAACAGTGACGGAAGAATAAGAAAAAAAATCGAGACCTGTATCGATGCCAGTCGCACCCCGGACTTCAGGGACAAAAACAGACATTTTCTTGACAAATCCATCACAACGACCATATTCTTGTATGAAACATCACAACTATCTCATTTGGTAGTCAAGTATTTAATTCCTTCTAGTGGCCTTTGCTATATTCATATCTTCTGACTTTTCCATATATATCTTCATTCCCACATTATGTCAAAGTTTTAATCAAGTATCTATTCAACGTTTAGTCGGAACATTGTTTACTTTAAATAGAACATTGTTCCATCCACATTACTTTTGCGGTACCAAGTTTCTTAGCAGTGGACACAGGAATTCAGTGTTCCTGATTGCGTTGTGAGTGGGCTTGTTATTGTTTTGTGATTTAAAGGACCCTCCTCAATTCGAGTTTTTCTATAGTCGTGGTCATTGGAATACGACCAGTGTTGAGTTTTATAAGACAAATAATGAGTAGGCTTTTATGACGAGTAAGTTACTTAAACCGTTTTCATCATAGCGGCTTTCAAGCACAAATTAGCGATGTTCTTGATGCATCAACAAACCCTGTGTGGAATGAAAACTCAAGCAACATGTATATATTTCATCGTTGGAGACAACCGTTGTTTAGATGCGGTGGTTTTACTTCAATGAACATGATTACACCGATGACAGTCAATGTTTCGATGATTCTAACAAACATATGAATTCTGTTTTTACACCTACTCTTGACACATTACATATTTGAACATCAATAAATCTACAGTGCGTCGGGCTAAATCAGTAGGGTTTTTGATTTATTTCGCTAAAATATCGTACTCTCTTGCAACTAAAAGTCAATCCCTGTTGCGGTTTGCGAAACATCCATGTCTTCAACAGTGACCCAGTCGGCAGTCCGTAAACCAAAAATAGAACATCCTTTTCGAAGACGCCAAGTGTTCTGTCAACACGTCCTCGTTTTTGGCCAAAGTCGCTATATGTAACGCCGCGGACTGACAGTTTGGACAGGAAACAATCTTCAGAATCAAATAGTGGCATTAATACGAACATGATATATCGCTTAAAGTGTGCCATCCATGTGCCGATCGATCACAGAGACTCAACGTGACACCATCAAGTGGTGATGTATCGCCGTGAACTGGCCATACGCTCATCTGTCTCCACTTCTTGTGACACTTTATCAGTTAATGTTGTCGCATAGATCCGATGTGTTATCGAACATGTGCATGTAGTGATACGGTGAAGCGTATGGGTAGGACGGACGACTTGTCCGGGAGTTCGCGTTCGGTGTGTTTTGTTCAGTGTTCTGGCTAGGCTCGCTCATACGTGAGCCAGCCTTGTCAGAAGATAGAGTTCACGACCACGTGAACTCGTAAATACGAATCGAGAACTCGACATTTAAAAAGGAATATGAATGTTGCGAACTGGTCAATACGAGCGCACTGAAACGCAGCACTAGACACTCGGTCAACTGCCCAGTTCGCCTACACTAGCCTAATGTAAATTCCTCTGTCCACGGTCGTACCCATTCGTGAGTGACCATTATGTAAGCGACACGATACTATAATACAGAAAGCTCTGCGTCGCGTACAGCGACAGCCAGGACTTGACTTGTATGTCGCTTTGTTGACTGTAAGACCCACAAACTGCATTATTGAGACGTCGGAATGGAACTTGACAATTGATGTTATTACTACGACGAAGGTCCTGTTGGCTCACTGGGATTAAGTACCGGCCATTGCGTATGTCCGTTTTTCCTTTACAAAGTGAGGTCAGTCTAGCCATTTCGTCAGTCCTGTAGGAACGACCAGTTCAGTTATGATATCAGTTTGTCAGTTCCCCGACGTGCGTTTGTAGCTACGTTTGACAAACACTGCTGCTCTTGGATTCCTTCAATTATGTTTTTGCTCCTTTTTCGTGCGATGCATATTCCACGTGTTATGAGTCATGTATACGCTATTTCCTCGACTTTTCCAGAACAGTTAGACAGGTTTCGTCGCACGAGGCAGTGAGTACACGCTTTGGGTGTTACTTTGGATGGCTACGACATAATTTGTGAGAGAGCGAGAGAGCGAGAGAGCGAGCGGGTAAGTTAGTTATTGAGTGAGTGAGTGAGTGAGTGAGTGTGTGAGTGAGTGAGTGAGTGAGTGAGTGAGTGAGTGAGTGAGTGAGTGAGTGAGTGAGTGAGTGAGTGAGTGAGTGAGTGAGTGAGTGAGTGAGTGAGTGAGTGAGTGAGTGAGTGAGTGAGGTCAATATGTCAGCCATTCATTTAATCAGTCAATGGATCAACAAGTTTGCCAATAAAATGCCCTGTTAGTCAAGCGCCGTACGTCTGGATTCGCAACTAGGTCATTCCAGTGATTCTGGCGCACATCGAGCCCGAATGGCCAAGATATCACCGACAGATATGGGGTCAGCCGCGGTCTTCTACCGAAGAACTCATCAACTACCAATACAACAGGAACCGCCGGGGAATGGACGAGTGCCACACACCGGCTGTAGGATAGTCACACCGTGCTTTAGATGCGATGTTGTATCTCTGATCATCTAGGTTGTAGCCTCGTAGTCGGTTATCGTGGGGCGGTGTGGATTAGTGATTTAGGCACTCACGTAAATTTTGCCAGACCTATCTGTCCCTCAAGGCCTGGGAGATTTCCCAAGTGACCCGAGTTTATTAATACGCATAACGCGAATATTGGAAACCTTATAATGACGATTTATGAAATTACATGAAAGGGTAACGTCCTCCTCCGTGTTGTTTATACGTTGAATATTTCCTGGAGTAATTGATTTTTTATTTGAATGTACAATGGTAAAACCCATTCTAACTACTACTACTATACAAACATGGAGGTCATATCGTCATAAGGGCATAGATAAGTTAGAAAGAATACAACGAAGAGCAACTAAAATTATTGCACAGTTGAGAGGCTTTAGTTAAAAGGGTCGCTTATTAGAATGTGTTTTGACAACACTAGAGACCAGGAGACTAAGAGGAAACCAAATAGAAGTGTTTGAAATAGTGAATGGTTATGAGGATGTTGATAGGAATATGTTCTTCAAACTTAAAGAAGCCAGTTGAACCAGAGGACACAAAGCACCATTAATTAACGAAATTTGCAGGTTGGACATGAGAAAGTACTCTCACAGTACTTCTCACAGAGGGTGATAAATGAATGGAACAAAATGTCAAATTATTGTATTAGTGTTAGTATTGTGAATATGTTTAACAATAAAATTTACAGATGGCAGATCGATTGAAACGCTGATTTTTAAGTTGCAGTATTAGCTACGAGCTCGAATTGTCGAGGCCGGCATCCGGAAACTTAACCTTAATTGGTTGTGGGCCCGTCGTAGCTGTTCGGATGGGTAATGAGAGGCATTTCCAGTAAGTACTCTCTTCAGTATGGACGCGGTTGCGTCTGGTTACCAGAACACGTCGACCAAGACAGCAAGTGGAATGAAGTACAAATCGTTCAGCGTGCACCGTCACTTGATGTCTCTTAAGAACAGTAACGGGGTGTTAGACGATATATACATATGTGGTCGTG
>BSQZ01000051.1:4130000-4185000 GCA_033239005.1 Lamellibrachia satsuma
CCTAAGAGGTTAATGGATCAAATTGAAGTCTTTAAGGTATTAAATGGGTATAAAAATATTGATAGAAATATTGTTTCCACTCAAGAAAGATAGTAGAACTAGAGGATATGAGGTAACATTAGTAAAGGACCAGTATAGATTGGACATCAGAAAGTATTTTTTTCCACATAGGAAAACATTAATGGAATAGATTATCTACAGATTGTGTAAATGCTAGCAGCGTGAATATGTTTAAAAACAAGGTGGACAAATATCTCAGGAGAGCGGGTTACACATTGATGAAAAATGTTGGACTCTTGATAAGCCAATGGTTTTCTTGTCCACTTGCCATCTGGGCATTTGCCCCGTATGACAATCTTGTTCACTCTTGTCAACGTCCCCTAACGCGAGTGTTTGTGCGAATCGATTGACCGAGATCGCAACCGAGTGTGACCGTGAACGATATAATAGATCAGACAACAGTTGATATCGTTGTCTCCACAGCATCCACTACTCGTTACCGGACATCAGCAGTAGGCACTAATAAAGAAATAATCAAACGTGTTGATGTCTTTCCGACATATTTACGACGACGGAGTTTAGCGTGTTGACCTAGTTTTGTGAAAGAAAAAAATCACACAGGAACACCGACATGTCCTACAAGAAACCAGTGGGGTATTTTAGGAGGGGTGATTGCGCAGTGGCCCCTCCCTTTGACTTAATCTCTCTTGATTGTTTTCCGTACTTTTCCGTTGCGCCGCTTCAGGGTAGCATGATACACTAATGAGTGATTAAGCTTGGCGTCTTTGACCCCCCCGGCACCCCCCCAGCACCACGAGGCACGCAAAGGGCTAAGTAAGTAAGTATGATTTTCTTACTGACCTCCTGTGTGAATTTTAGAAAATTATATACTAGGTTTTTCTTCAAAAAAGCAACCCCGAGTCTGATAACCCTTATTTTCAACTTAGCCTGGCGACTGATGATGATGACGACGATGATGATGATGACGATGAAGAAGAAGGCGTCGACAACGGCGACTATGGTGACGACGACGACGGTGACGATAATGATGATGAAAACAACGACAAGGTAGGTGATGGAAACAATGTTAGCATTGATATCGGAATAACGTTAGTTATCTCTACGTACATACCAGTGCCCAATTATGATGTGAACAACGTGTTGCTACATTTCTCGAATCCGCAGTTACAAAAGCAACTAGTTGGAAAACAGTGAGCACATTCGCCGCTGTCGAACGTTGCTTAGAGGACGACGCCTTCGAGTCACGCAGATCAATACGACGCATCCATATCGCGTTACGCGTTCAGGAGCCACATCGATTGGCGCAAGACAATCCACGTCACGTCAGTGGGCCCAGCCTCGCGGGAATCTGTGGAAACGTCACAGTCGCAAGACGATGTGCCGTGGATTAGACATCATCTCCGACTAAGCCATGTGTAGGTTTCCTCGATTAAACCAAGCGACGATGCACTAGCGTGTAGTGAATAATATTTACAATAATAAGTGTCTTATATATCGCCCCATTCTAATAGTGTGTGTGTGTGTGTGTGTGTGTGTGTGTGTGTGTGTGTGTGTGTGTGTGTGTGTGTGTGTGTGTGTGTGTGTGTGTGTGTGTGTGTGTGTGTGTGTGTGTGTGTGTGTGTGTGTGTGTGTGTGTGTGTGTGTGTGTGTGTGTGTGTGTGTGTGTGTGTGTGTGTGTGTGTGTGTGTGTGAGTGTGAGTGTGTGTGGGTGTGGGTGTGGGTGGGCGTGTGCGTGTGCCTGTGCGTGTGCGTTTGTGTGTGCGTGTGTCAAGTAAATATAACCGAAACCACTGGAAGGAAAGTTGATTCGATCGATCCAGCTAGAAAGACACAACCGACCAACAGATCTCTTCACGAGTAATGACACTCCGACACTGTAGAAAGATGAGGTTACACTTTGCATAAGTGGTGTTGTGTGACCGAACCGAACAACCGATAAATGTTTCCTATAAAACTGAAATGGGGAAACCAGGCCAAGGCAATAAACTTAAAACCTGCTAAGCAATGAAACTCATGTTTATTAGACACGGTCGAGTGACTAGATGATTTGTGTAAACACTTATAATTAATTAATTTATTAATGCAATACTATTAATATATTCCTGAGAGAGTATGGTCTATCCGGCTTCACTTCTTGAGAGTATGGTCTATCCGGCTTCACTTCCTCCTTCTAATTTGATGTTAAGTTGGTTCTTGGTATATATATATATATATATATATATATATATATATATATATATATATATATATATATATATATATATATATATATATATATATATATATATATATATATATATATATATATATATATATATAATACTACTGCATTAATAAATTAATTAATGATAAGTCATTACAATTACAAACATAATTTATTTATTCACTCAACCCTGTCTAATAAACATGCGTTTCATTATTTTGCAGTTTTTAAGTTTATTGCCTTGGCCTGGTTTCCCCATTTCAGTTTTATGGGAAACATTACATTTTATCGGTTGTTCGGTTCAGTCACATAACGCCAGTTATGCAAAGTGTAATCTCATCTTTCCACAGTGTCGGAGTGTCATTACTCGTGAAGAGATATGTTGGTCGGTTGTGTCTTTCTAGCTGGATCGCTCGAATCAACTTAAAGGAAATCCACAACTATTGCTTTGTGAAACTGGCATTATTAATATTTATAAAATATCAGTTGGTTGATTATAATCTCCACACAAACGTGTTACTATCATGATCTTTAATATATAAATATTTTCGAAAATACACGATTTGGTGACGAAATGAAACATGCTAGTTTTATCAAATATGCAGACACCGCTTTACGGCAATTAAAAACGGTCCAATAAATCTTCACCTTTGGTGTGTTCATTGGCGTAATTATAATATCGCAAGAAAACGGTCACAGAAAGCGGTCATTCAGGTGCCAAGTTTAGTCGTCCATTAGTTTACCCTGCCACCGAATGGCGCAACATGTTACATACGACAAAAATAAAAAACAAAGGGTAAACACACTATATAGATTAAAACATGAAGAACAACAATTTACTTATACTTTGGAAAGCTAATTTGGGCAGTTTAATTATACGACCGCACTTCTCTAACCCAACTAGCAGCGTGTCAATTAACCAAAGAAAATCGCTGTATATTCCCTTTAAATCGCTGCGATCCTGTCGCGTGTCATGGAGAGTGAAATGGGTTGCGTTGACCTTTGCGTTGACCTTTCGGAAAGCGATGTCCACCGAAGAGCAAGCCATTGACCGCGGAGACGATGCAGCTGTTGCCGTCAGTGCGTTTAATTACTGGCGGGCATCGTTACGAAGCAATCACAAGTGTCAACCGTCTCCGCAAATAGTGCTCTTCTCCGGAACGCCCGCGGACAGTCGCGTGGACAGGTGTAAAATGGTGATGAAACGTGACAATTAACATGGCTGATCGATCCGACAAACGACTGCTCGCTTTGAGTTGGCGCAGTTTCCTTTGGCGGTTTTTTCTGTCGAAGCAAACGAATGAAGACGTCAAAATGTGACATTGGTCAGCAATTAGTGCCTGTTCTAGCGGACACATTGACGACAGTCTGTATTTCTACCGTAACATACGTCACAGCCACCGACAGGGCGCAGGGCGTATTCTCTGTTGTTACACTAACTACGTCAGTAACCACCATCATGGCAATAAAATCATATCGCCACCATAGCAACAACCGCTAACACATCAACTTTCATGCCACCACCGCAACAACCGCTAACACATCAACTTTCACGCCACCATCGCCACCACATTTTGATAGAAATATGTTTGGTTTTTAAGAATGATAGAAGAACTAGAATGCACGAGGTAACATTAGATTTAACAAGATTTAACACGATTGCCATCCAAGGCAAATGCCCAGATGGCAAGTGGACGAGAAAGCCATTGGCCTATCGAAAGTCTAACATTTTATCTTCTATGTGTAACCCGCCCCTCTGAGATATGTGTCAACCTTGTTTTTAAACACTGCTAGCATTTACACAATCTGTGTGAATTAGTGAATGAACAGTGTAAATGGGATATAAGAAAGTATTCATTCTCACTGACTCCCTTGCCCCGTCAGGCACACAGGGAAGGGAGCAATCGACGCCATATTTTCAGCGATTCTTTCAAGGTATTGTGATGGTTCGTTGGTACGTTTTCTTTGGTTGTCCTTGTTTCCTCTTTCCGGATGATCTCCAGTACCATGTACCACGTACCACGTACCACGTACCATGTACCACGAACCACGTACCACGTACCAGTACCACATACCACATACCACGTCCCAGTACCACGCTTCTCTCGATGTTCGTGTTGGCGGCATTCAAAGGACATGACCCAAATATATTCATCTTCATTTCAATAGTGTTGATTTGATTGACTCCGCATTTGCTATTTAAGTACTTCCTCGTTGTTGATACATTCATTCCATCTGATGTTTAGAAGTCTGCGCAGGCATCTGGTATGAAAACTTGCTAGTTTCAGTTAATTTTTTTTTCTCCATGTTTCAAAGCAATGGAGCAGAACGGGTGTAATATTGATGTTGAAAATTCTTATTTGGTCTTTATATTTATACACTTTGATCTCCAAATTTTATATTTAGTTTATGATATGTTCCCCTTGCCTTTCCATGCTTTTTCTTGGTGTTAATAGAACAGTTTCCATCTTTGGAGATTACACTACCAAGGTAGGGGAAACGATCCACGTTTGCAAGTGCCTCGTCGTTCAGTAAAAGTTCTAGTTGAAAAGTAGCTTCTATTTCTGGGATCTTTAGTTTCACAACATAACATTTATTGGATGATCCTTTCATTGGTATATTTTTGAGCTTCAGTTTTACCGTGGCTATACGAAGATTGTTGTGACTAGCCACATCTGCTCCTCTGAGGCGCGTACATCAATTAGAGATTATCGAAATTACTCATTCTCACAAAAGACAATCAACGAATGGAACATATTATCTACAGATTGTATAAATGCTAGCAGCCGGGAATATGTTTAAAAGCAAAACTGACAATTATCTTAGAATAGCGGGTTACAATTGTTTTGACTCTCGATATGTCAATGGCTTCGTTATCATCTACATGTTTTGCCTTGGATGGCAAATTGTTAAATCTTGTTAAACAACCGCCACCACCACCACCGCAACCACCACCACCACCACCAACAGAACCATCGTAACCACCGCGACTCACATCAAGTGTCTAACAAGTGTCTACATGAACTCATTGTCTGATGTGAAGAGTCATCATCACTTGCGGTGATCGAAATAACCATCGGAAATCGTGATCGATGAATCCTGGTTGTTTGCGGCACGATTCGTCGACTTGCCGCGCGTCAGTGGTTGCCTCCCTGAAATACTTCCAGAAATAGCAACGCACGTCCTACATGTTACGCACGCACACACGTCCGCAGTTACACAATGATAATCATGCACATCAAAACGCGCACACCCATAAGGTATCAATAGAAACATGCTGGCACACACGCACAACATGCAGCACGAAGGGACACATTGACAAAACTAATGTTGTAAGCAATAATGTTGTACACATTAATTGGATAAGGTTCGGTATAGTTACAGCTGACAAAACGTGTTGATACTTCGTACTGATTTTAATGTTTCTCTTATATAAAAGTAGCCAAGTTACCCGGCGTTGCACGGGAGAAAATACTTTGCACACGTTTATGTAATGTAAATTAGTTTACCCTATACAGACATTACAATATACTGTATGAAGCAACTTGTGTGGACGTTTGACGTAGATCACGAAACAATCATAATAACTCGCTTAGCGCGCCAAATAATTGTACACATCTACGAACTCTTGTTGTTACGTAATCTACGTCAAACGTCCACGTATGCTTTTTTGCAATAGCCCCACCCCACGGGGAATTTCGAAATTATTAATACTGCAATAATCCCTACGGGCCCCCGAGCACAATATGCCAGCCACATACATGCGAAACTGACGGAGACAGGAGGGAACAAACAAACAGACATACAAACTACTTGATTGTATAGCTATGACGTATACATTGTGCAAACAATTGAAATGTGAAGATTGGCAAATTGCGATCCAGTAGATATTTGTGTTCCATAGCGTCAAACCACGAGAGGGTGTTGTGTATGGAAAATGTCTTTTGCGGCCACGTAAATGAGTGAATCTGTCGTTGAGCGAATTTATTATTGAATACATGTGTTATTTAAAGGTCCCTCCTCAATTCATTTATTACTGAGCAAGTGTGTTATTTAAAGGTCCCTCATCAATTCATTTATTAGTGAGCAAGTGTGTTATTTAAAGGTCCCTCATCAATTCATTTATTACTGAGCAAGTGTGTTATTTAAAGGTCCCTCATCAATTAATTTATTACTGAGCAAGTGTGTTATTTAAAGGTCCCTCATCAATTCATTTATTGTTGAGCAAATGTGTTATTTAAAGGTCCCTCATCAATTCATTTATTACTGAGCAAGTGTGTTATTTAAAGGTCCCTCCTCAATTCATTTATTACTGAGCAAGTGCGTTATTTAAAGGTCCCTCATCAATTCATTTATTGTTGAGCAAGTGTGTTATTTAAAGGTCCTTCATCAATTTATTTATTACTGAGCAAGTGTATTATTTAAAGGTCCCTTCTCAATTCATTTATTACTGAGCAAGTGTGCTATTTAAAGGTCACTATTCAATTCGATTGTTTCGTTTGTCTCATTTTAGAGACATTTCGCAAACAAATTGTAGAATCCACTACGACAAGCTAGGTAACTTGTGCAAGTTTGTGATTTAGTGTTGGTTTAATCATCGGAAAAACTATTACATTGCTGCCCGGTCAAATATAAGCAAAATATGGCAAACGACGCTCCGTGTCTGTCTACATACTATGATATAAAGCTACTCACAGTTTTATTTAACATATTACTTAAACTATTTATTACGCTACATATTTGAACATCAATAGATCTTATTAGCCTTGTGCTAAATCAATTGAGGAGGTATATATACATACATACATACATACATACATACATACATACATACATACATACATACATACATGCATACATACATACATACATGCATACATACATACCTAAATACATACATACATACATACATACATACCTAAATACATACATACATACATACATACATACATACATACATACATACATACATACATATATACATGCACGCATGCATGTATGCATGTATTTATATGTGTATGTGTGCAAGTATGTACGTATGTATGTATGTATGTATGTATGCATGTATGTATGCATGTGTGTGTATGAATGCGTGTATGTTTGTATGTACGTCTATGTATGTATGTATGTATGTATGTATGTATGTATGTATGTATGCATGTATGTATGTATGTATGTATGCATGCATGTACGTATACGTAGGCAAGTAGGTGTATCTGTATTGACATATATACATATGTACGTTTGTACGTGCGTACATGTATACATGTGTACGTGTGTACGTGTGCACGTGTGCACGTGTATGTATGTATATATGTATGTATGTATGTATGTATATATGTATGTATGTATGCGTTCGTGCATGCGTAGACTTACATTAGATTGTTGGTGTCTGAATTTAAACTCCCTGTATGTGGAGGTACAACGATATATATATATATATATATATATATATATATATATATATATATATATATATATATATATATATATATAAATCATATACCTTCACATACAGGGAGTTTCAAATTTAGACACTAACAATCTATATATATATATATATATATATATATATATATATATATATATATATATATATATATATATATATATATATATATATATATATATATATATATATATATATATATATATATATATATATATATATATATATATCGCTATCCCTCCACATACACTCTTGTATGCATTGTTTTTTTATTGCTACTATGCTTACCCACATACACACATATACACATACTAAAATACATTCACACAAACAAACACATGCATGCAGACGGAATACACTGTCAGGACTATTTGCTTTCACCAACTAACCCTAACCTTAAACGGTGCCATATTTAGAACAGCACGAGTGAAGAACATCTTCGGCCATTCCGACGAACTTGTCTGAGCGTCCAGACATATGGGATGAGCGCTGTGCAAGGTTTACTTATTCAATCTGCTCATCCAATTGTCTGGGCGTTATGTGATGTGCCAATCGCTTGACCGAATAAACTGATGACGTTCAGTCTATTCTAAAAATGGATACAACAATCGATGTTCTGGTAAACCTGATTCCAGATAACGAATCCGAAGATATGATAATTACTGAACGGCAACCTGTTTTCTGTAATGAAATAAACAGACCAAAGACTATTGGTCACAATCTAGTTCTGTCACGTGCCTACGACATCGTTCGGTTGGCCTATTAAAGGTTCATGTAACATTGATATAAATGCCATTTTTTCTCCGGAGAATATTACAATATGTAAAGTGGACATATAAACTCACAAATAAGGAATTCCTATAAGGAAGAGGAGATCGACTTTTCTCTGGAGTCGCTGTGGAATCTTCTGGTCTGCAAGGCACTGGTAGGAGAGGGCATTTTATGAAGTGTTGCATTGGTTGAGCATCCTCTCAGCAATCACATTATGTAGGGCCATTTGATTGTATCCCCTCTTCTGCATAAGAGCTCTTCAGCGTTCAACACCAGTTCTAGGACGCTTTAGTGAAAGCATTCTTTTAACGACAGACAGAGGTTCTATGCTTAAGTAAGGAATAAACAGAAACTTCAAGATAAGGTATGACCACTCGAAAACAATAGTGGAAACATAATTTCAGACGGGTTTCAAATGACAGAGGTCCTGAATGAGTATTTCAGCTCAGTTTTACAACAGAAGATACCAGCTCACTTCCAGTTCCATTTACTAAATTTGAGGGCAATAAATCAGAACATTTAGGGCAGTGTTTTGTCACTCCTGAAATGATAGCAAAGAAAATTAAGAGGATGAAAGATAATACGTCACCTGGAGTTGATGGGATACCACCAAAACTGCTTAAGGAAATTGTTGGGCAAATTAGTACACCACTTGCAAAAGTGTTTAACTTGTCACTAGAAGAAGGAATAGTTCCTGCAGAATGGAAAGAAGCAAACATTACACCGTTATTTAAGAAGGGATCGAGGAACAAACCAGAAAATAACAGACCAGTGATTTTAACATCAGTTATATGTAAATTACTCGAAACATTAATTAGAGACCACATGGTGGAATTCCTTGTAAAACATAAATTAATAAATACATCTCAACATGGGTTCCTAAAAGCACGGTCATGTCTAACTAATTTCTTATGTTTTTTGGAAGAAATTATAAAGTGGGTAGATGACTGGTCACCAGTGGTTGTTGTCTATTTAGATTTTCAGAAAGCTTTCGGTAAAGTGCCACATCAAAGATTTTTACTAAAAGCCCATGGCATATGTAATGATTTAATCAACTGGATAGAAAAGTGGCTTACACACAGAAGACAGATAGTAATAGTAGATTGTGAGATTTCAAATTGGAAATCTGTTTTGAGTGGGGTACCACAGGGATCAGTATTAGTCCCTATACTCTTAGTATGATCTAGGATGGTCTAGATAAATTAGTTAAATGGTCAGAAAAAATGGCAAATGTTATTACATTTTGGGAAATGTAAATGCATATACACAGGACATGGAAACATGGACGAAGAATATAAAATGGGGGATGCTTTATTAGGTAGAACCACACAAGCAAAGGACTTAGGTGTAACATTTAGTGCTGACATGAAAGTTTCAGAGCAATGTTGGATTGCTGCTTCGAAAGGAAATCAAATTCTAGGGTTACTTAGGAGAACTATCACGTTTAAGGAGAAACAACTAATTGTACCCCTGTACAAGGCAATAGTTAAACCACATTTGGAATATTGTATACAAGCACGGAGGCCGTATCGCAAGAAGGATATAGATAAGCTAGAAAGAATACAACGAAGAACATCTAAAATGATACCAGAATTAAGAGAACTTAGTTATGAAAGCCGCATATTACAAAGTGGTTTGACAACACTAAAGACCAGGCGACTAAGAAGAGATCAAATAGAAGTATTTAAAATAGTGAACGGTTATGAGGATGGTGTAGGAATATGTTCTTCAAACTTAAAGAAGGCAGTAGAACCAGAGGACACAAAGCAGCATTAGTTAAGGGACAGTGTAGGTTGGACATGAGAAAGTACTCTTTCTAACAGAGGGTGATAAATGAATGGAACAAACTGCCAAATGATTGTGTTAATGCTAGTAGTGTGAATATGTTTAAACATAGAATTGACATATATATGATAAGGGCGGGCTAAAAGTGTTGGACTCTCGATAAGCCAATGGCTTCCTTGTCCACTTGCCATCTGGAACTTGTTGCTTGGGATGGCAATCTTGTTAAATACTGTTAAATATGAGTCCTGGGGCGATTGAGTGAAAGCGTATGAGGGTTTGGCTGCGGGTGTTTTGCTCAAACATTTGTGCTGCAGCCATCCTGCAGCATTAACAGCAAGAAGGAAACTATTCCTAGATTTCGACCTCTTGGGTGCTGGCTCATATTGAAACAGTGGATGGCGGATGTCACGGGAGATTGACCGAACCGCATTATGAGCACATCACCATGTAACTGTATAATTTTTGGAGGAGTACTTCGGTGTTAAAGTATGACAACATAAGAAAGGTTTTATTAAATAGTATGGCTGGACAGCCAAATATATCATACCTAAAATCATGATAAGACTTAGTCTCTTCCTTGGTAATGTTGGACCTTGACAAAGAAACTTGAACGTCTGATCATTGCAGCATACGTTTAAGCCATACGAATGACACAGGGTGTCGCCAAATGGGACAGACAGCGAAATGAACATTTCTACAGGGAGAGCAAGATCACCCTAATTGTAGATGTGATCAATATGAATACATTGAGATGACACGATCATGTCATGTGAAGAGAAGATGATTTTGTTATAAAAATTAAGCGTGACGTTGACTGGAAAGCGACAGAGAGGAAGGCCCAACAACACCAACAACTTGATTCTTAACTGGACTATGATCAGCAGGTGTGCAGTCTACACAGAAACACCGGGAGATAGCATGCCATTGGAAGAAAGTGGTATGTATTAAACAAGCGTTCCTGTTAAAACATATCGATTTTCCATCTTGACATTGTCAAAACAATTGCTTTTAGTCTACAAAAAACCTGATCATTTTCTGAAATTGAAATATAACTGCAGTGAGAATAAACAAAATGATTGATTGGTTACACAGCAAAGTTTCACCAAAAATTATGAAATCACATGTTTAATGTTTATAGCTGGGATGCCCAGTGTGTTGGTGACGCAGGCAAGTTTCACCGAGCATGCAACTCGACGTTGTCAGTTTCAATATATTCGACAATAATGATTGGTTATTTTTCCAAAATAAAATATAACTATATATATTTCGTGGAAAACTTGACATTACATTGTAAGGTTCAACGAACTTCCAAGTTTTGCTAATGAGAATGTCTTTGTTTCCACCGCGTTCCCCACGGAGCGGGCGCGCTTCCAATCGAGTGTTGAGATAGCTAACGTGAATGAGCTGAAAATCGACAGCAGTAGTGCGTCGAAAAACTCCTCATCGCAGATAACATTACATGGAATAAAAATGTTTTAATCGAATCAGCATTAGGCAGCTGAACGGGGAATTGCTGTACTGAAATACGTCGTAACTCACAAAGGAATAAGAGTCTCCAACGACGACTGGCGGCGATGTAATATCGACTCAACAGAAAGATGGGCGACAGCCGGCACTACTTCGCTTCGTCAGACTCCACTGATAGCTTAATTAGTTTAAATATTCATTCATTCGTCTGGCAGAAGCACCGAGCTAAATCGAGGTTATGTACTGGAGGAGTGCAGTATCGAACGTTGAATGCGGTGATGCAGTTCAGTCCAATCGCTCACAAATAAACAATTTAACAAGATTTAACAAGATTGCCATCCAAGACAAAGGCCCGTATGGTAAACGGGTAAGGAAGCCATTGGCATATCGAAAGTCCCACACTTTTTCACTTATTTGTAACCCGCCCTCCTGGGATATTTGTTAATTTTGTTTTTTTTTACATATTCACGCTGCTAGCATTTACACAATCTGCATATAATATGTTCCATTCATTTATTGTCCTCTATGAGAATGAGTACTTTATGATGTCCAATCTACGCTGATCCTTCATTAATGGCACGTCTTGCCCTCTGGTTCTACTATCTTTCTTAAGTGAGAAAAAATATTTCAATCAATATTTTCACACCCATTCAATATCGTAGAAACTTCAATATGATCTCCTCTTAATCTCCTTGTCTCTAGTTTTGTTAAACCACCTATTTTAAGGCATTCTTCATAACTAATTTCTCTCAGTTCTGGACTGATTTTAGTTGTTCTCCTCTAGATCCGTTCTAGCGTATGTATATTCTTCTTACGATGCTACGATACGACGCCTATGCTGTGTTATCCACTGAAAATTGGAGTTTTTGACGGATATATTAGCGCATACACATGAAGATGATTGTATTGTACAGAATACTATGTACTGCAGACTGCCATAACACCTTCAAGAAGGAGGCCAATACTCTTCTTTTTAAACGTGCGTTTTATCTTTAAATCCCATCTGTGGGCATTTCTTGTTATTTATAGACTCATGTCGTTTTCACCTCAATGGATCGAAGAGTTTAGTTCACTTTTACTATTATTATACATTTTTAAAGTGTACGTGAACTAGCATTTTAACGTTATAAATATTTATGAATATTTATCTTATCCAATATACACTTTTATTTATGCTGCTTGATGCCATCTGATTCTACTTCCTTAATTAAGTTTGAAGAATATATTTATATCACTATCTTCATAACCATTCAATTTTAAACACAAATTATGTTTGGCCTTCTCTAAGTCTCCTCTTCTCTAATATTGTCAAACCACATTCTATCAGGCGTCTTTCGTAACTAAGGCATCTCAAGTTATATGGAAGTATTAACCAGTAGAAGCGAAACACTCCCACTGACTATACTGCACAGTGTTCGGCTGGTGTAGTCTTGCAGCAATGTGCGTAAAGATGGCATTCGGACGATAACTTTGTGTCGACCATGTGACGATGTCCAGAAAGTGGTATTGACCCATATGTGAGCCTAGCGTAAGGGTTTGATCTGCATTGGAATCGCTCTATATACCTCCTTAATATATCACGCTGTATGCTGGGATGTTTGCGAGACCATGTCTACAATTAACCTCTACATCCGGTTTATGTAATTTACGGAGTGTCAGTAGAATCATCCTCCATTGCTAACCAAAATAACTGAACATTGAGTCCAGGCGACTTGTAACGTTTTATGTCAGTCACGTTTACGGATCTGACCTGGTAACTTCTATTTTTAAAACCAAACGACGGAGGCTGCTGCGAGTGGTGCGCCATGACATGCTAGTAGCTGTCAGTTCCAACCAGTTTTGGGTTAGCTGGGTTTGCTATTTCAGCACGATTACGTCCATTTGTACGGTTCTTGTCTCTATAACTTCTTCCGGGGTGATGTTTCCTCCACGTTGCTGAGCACTGTTGAGCAAACTTAAAACTCTTCCCGGACGTCTTCATGCCCAGTGCCACCTTTAGAACATAAACCTCTTCTCAGCACATGATCAAATCATATCAGTGTATTCGTCTTGATCACTTCTACAGGTTGTGTGATCTTGATTTCCTTGTAGAGATGATAATTCCGCTGTATGCCCTGTGTCATTCGTATGACTTTCATACTTACCGCAGTGACGCGACATTTAAGTATGTCCATCATTCACTACCAAAAAGAAGAATACGTATTAACTTGGTTTTGATTTTCCTTTGCACGAATTTGCATTTCAACAATCGATACATATAGCCTACATTCTGACTGCATTTGATAACGCCGGTCGTCGTCCGTGATTTAACGTACTTATATCTAATGCAGGTTTAGTATGTGAAACATATACCGAGCATCCCTCAAGCATATGTGATATCATTATAATTATATCAACAGAACACAGCGAACAAAATGAGAGAGTGATCTTGAATCAAATGAAACGTTTTGTTCAAAGCCACTCTTCCGCGAGAAGTCATGTGACGTCATAACATATCAGGTACCAAATCTTGGCATATCACTCTCGCGAGTTTAAATATCTTAGTGAGATTCTCGTTAAAAAGTGAAACTTTCCACGATATTTTTTACCGCTAATTATTATAATTGGGATACAATTGATCATACCACACATTTTATTACATATGGACGAGTAAGAAGAAACGTACACCTTTTGATTCCAACGAGCCATTTTTATATTCATGTTGAGCTGGTAATAAATTTGACATTTACGCGCTGGGTGAGATCATGATAATTGCCTAAGCGTCTGTTAGGCCAGGCGTTTACCTAAAATGACACTCAATACGGGTGTTGGTTAAACACGCCATCACATAAAACGTTACGACTGGTGTTTACAATTCAGTTCACTTCAGTTCATCCTCAATTTGGACGTTCGTATGGGTGCCATTTCCACAGCCTAGTCTACAACATCCTGGTGTGTTATACTTCCATTGTGGACATTATTAAGGGTAATGCGATTACGTAGAACAATCATTCACACAACGTTCCTTGTCAAAACATCTGAATGGGAATCATTATATTTTGTGTGCAACTTATTGCCTCTTAATATATTAAACTTAGTAAAACCCGTTTGTTTTAATTTCAGAGTAGAGGGTAGAAGGAGAAGACTGTGATGGGATGACTCCGTGACGGGATATCTGGCGGGAGTTGGAGGAAGCGGAGAGCGAGGAGGAATACGGGATATGGACTTGTGGCGAAGACTGCAGTGAGTAGGGACCAGTGACATAAGAACAAAGACAATAAAAGTCGACGACCGGTATCGGTGCCAGCCTCACCCCTGACTTCGTTGATAAAGAGTAGAACAACAGCATGAAATACAGCCTCAGTGTTAGCAGCAGCTTCCCCTGCACAACGCCTCGACAACGGCAAACATTTTCACAGTCATCATCTCACCATGAATCTCCCGCATCAGCCGCACATCAATATCAACCTTGCGTCTGTCATAGACTTATGTTTCGTCGTTCAGAGGCGTTCCATTGTCGGCCCGACGTCATACAAAGAATTCCTTTCACGGCCACAGATCAATGTTGCGGAGTGACAGGGCGCGCGGGGCGACCGTGATTGGCCGGCGGCTCCGCAGACGTTCGCCGCCGACCCGGCTGCTTCAAGCCGCCAGTCTACCGCGGAGACGTCAGAAAACAGGCCGGTTTCTGGCACGAACAGCGACGTCCACAAACAGGATTACACACACGCTCTAACAAAGCCGCAGGAAGGAAGTGCCTAGCAGAAAGGAAACAGTTAATTCTTCGGTAGACATCTGCGTTCTCCGGTTGAGAGACGTTGACGCAAAGGCCGAGATAGCGGCTATAAACTATCCTGGAGTCGAGGGCTGTCGTCAGAGACATTGACGCTCGCTAGCAGCGCGGTTGACGTCGCCGGCACGTTTATCTTTAACAAGTGGCAACTTCATTGGCGTCCGGGGAACACTTGGTTTGGACAAATCAGGAAAGCGTGTTTGTCTTCGCAGGGGAGACCAAGGTAATGATTTCGTTTTGGCATGTGATATTTAACTCGACGACGCTTACGCGATTATATACGTCAACGCACAGTGTATCGATAAAAACACATATCGATAACCAGATTTGCCGTAAATCAATTGTACAGTGACCTGTTGGCGACTCCGCGTAAAGACGACGCGTGAGAAAATGTCTAGGAAATGAAAGTTGAAAGAATAAGGACGTCGATCATCTACACATATAGCTTACGCACTGTTCTTCGCGAGTTTACCTTTAGAAACAAATCCCGTTTTCTTGCATAATTACCTAGGTGCGTACGTATGCATACTTGTGGCCTAGACGATATTGTTTGGCACATTTGCCATCTTTATTTCTATAAGTCTGTGATATTCTGTTAACAGGATAAACCTAAGTCATGGTATTTAATGTGGATTTAATATCTGTCTTGTCCATTCTTAATACGTTATCTTCGACGTTTGCTGTTTCAAATGTGCTATAACTTCTCATTGTATTTAATAAATATAAATCGAAACAACATGCTTATATGTGAATTCAGCCATGTCTATCCAACAGATTGTCCTCTCTAGAAAACCTGTACATAAATGTTGTTTTGTATTTATTTAAACAATACCGCCAGCCCAGGAATTACTTATATTAATATTAAAATTCGTCGACAAAGTTTATGTTTGAAATAAGGCAATTTTGGTTATATTAAACCATTCCAGGATTTGTTTCCCAAAATTGTCAGTCAACAAAACTCTAGGTATATCAAGGGTTGTATAATCCATGCTATATTTTTTACTAAAGAGATACTGTGTATTTAGTATTTGAAATGATTGCAATGTTTGTGCCATGTATAAAGGGAAAACAGCCTAATTTCTTAGCTTTTTCGCTATACTCCAGTGAGGCATGCAAGCGACGCTAGAACTCCTGTCGGTCAATAGAACAACGTCCACCATTCTGTACCTTGTACCGTCCGTTCTTAATACATCTTTGAGGCTGGTGTTCTTTCCCCCATGTTGCTGGAGATGTTGATCCATCTTAACCTGGGCCTTCCTTTCTATCTGTTTCCCGTCATCTTCCCGCTCAATGCCACTTTTATTCATTTTCTCTCCTCGTCATGTGACCATACCATCTCAATTTGTTCATTTGCTCATCTTGCTCTCTCTGGAGATATGATAATTTCGCTATCTCTTCTATTCGGTGCACGCGGCGTCACGTTTATGGCGTTTATGTTATGTATATTTCAATCCGACTTCTTAACAAATTTTTTTTTTATATTTGAATATTGTTATTATCGATGTATCGATCGATCTCAACAAAGTTAGATTGATCCAACCCGGGGATGTTAAATACGTTGCCAGTATACAATCATTGAAACAAATTCCACTTTTTATGTTTCGTGTGGTGTTCAGTGCACGCAACGAGTTAGTGGTGTCAAATCGCACTGTTCACATAAATAAGAGAATACATTTTGACATCTCTCATTTCAGATGTCTAAAACGCGTTTGGTGGGTCTGTTAGATGATTTTTCAAGGATCATATGCTGGCAATGTATTGAGTGTCCCGAGTAATCCAGTAATCAGTTACTAATGTATCACTCATAACGACTCTCTTTAATACGGTTTAGGACAATTTATTAAAATAAATAACTATAATCAATCAGGGTTTTGATGATCTTGCCAACTGGACCAGAGATATGGAACATATTCAAGCTAACAGTTCAGGTTTGTTAAAAATAGGTTAACCCACGCGTATGTAGGGCGACCGGAAATCTAATTACATGTTCCGGGACTTGTCATTAAGTTAGCCACAAGCTGATTGTGCCGCGACAGACGTCGGTATCTCACGCAATGCCGGAAAGCAATCATCTCGTCTCTACGCTTTTCCAACTTTCAATCCTTTGTATTTCTGACGCTGATGTTTTGTGTACATGTTTTTAAGGAACTAGCCTCTATATTATTAATATTATCATTTTCATTATTATTATCATTATCACTAGTAGTAGTAGTAGTAGTAGTAGCAATAGTAGCAGTAGTAGCAGTAGTTGTAGTAGTAGTATTAATAGTAGTAGTAGTAGTAGTAGTAGTATTTGCTGTTGTTGTTGTTGTTGTAGTAGTTGTAGTAGTAGATATAGCAGTAAGAGCATCAGCAGCAGCAGTATTAGCAGTAATAGTAGTAGAAGTTGTAGTAGCGACAGCGGCTGTGGCATCGACTGCGGCAGGGGCAGTAGCAGTAACAGCAGTAGCAGTAGCAGTAGCAGTAGCAGTAGCAGTAGCAGTAACAGTAACAGTAACAACAGTAGCAGTAGCAGTAGCAGTAGCAGTAGCAGTAGCAGTAGCAGTAGCAGTAACAACAGTAGCAGTAGCAGTAGCAGTAACAACAGTAGCAGTAGCAGTAGCAGTAGCAGTAGCAGTAGCAGTAGCAGCAGCAGCAGCAGCAGCAGTAGCAGTAGCAGTAGCAGTAGCAGCAGCAGTAGCAGTAGTAGTTGTAGCCAAACACTAATGTGTTGCATTTTTGGTATGACCTTTTATAGCATTTCCTATTTTCTTTTTGCAGTATGATCATCACTATTCTAATCCATATATATATCGCGGACTAACTGTACTATTCAGAATTGGTTATTACATTGGCTACGCTGCCGTTTAACGGCCCACGTTTGATCCACCTTGTCACTAGAGGGAACGCTTTGGTTTCTAACGTTTAGTGTCATCGCGGCTGATTTGGCGCAGTGACCTTCGCCATTCAGCAGTCGAGACGGCTCAGTGCCGTATTGCGGTCGCATTACCTTCAATACGTGTCTGCCTCCATTGAACGTGTGATGAAACTCTATAGAAACCAGCTCACCGCAGATACGCTTACAGTGGTTGGGCATTAACGTGGTTGTGAAGCCCCTTTCCAGACGGAGTTAGCTAGTCGGCGGTAGACAACACGGTAGTGTTTTAAAGGTACGTTCAAAACACCACAGTTGTCATGTTCAAGGTATGAAACAATTATTATTTGTGTTTTAATTGGTCAATACCTTTATAAATCCGTTGACATTAGGCCCATAACAAAATAAAACATGCTGATTGTTTTGTGAGTGAGTGAGTGATTGAGTGAGAGAGTGAGTGAGTGAGTGAGTGAGTGAGAGAGTGAGTGAGTGAGTGAGTGAGTGAGTGAGTGAGTGAGTGAGTGAGTGAGTGAGTGAGTGAGTGAGCGAGCGAGCGAGCGAACGAGTGAGTGATAAATAGCATATAATTGTTTACCCATTTTTATCATTAAAACTCTAGTGTTTTCAATATACGTTGAATTCATTACCGTTGTTAACGGAGTAATGTTTTAAAAGCCCGGGTTGACACAACCCTAATCAATATGACCGCCG
The DNA here is from genome assembly GCA_033239005.1 of Lamellibrachia satsuma. Lineage (NCBI taxonomy): Eukaryota > Metazoa > Annelida > Polychaeta > Sabellida > Siboglinidae > Lamellibrachia > Lamellibrachia satsuma. Next base: position 4,149,034 of record BSQZ01000051.1, read on the forward strand.
GACAGTTCGCCTGCGCCCGGCGATTCTGCACTTGTAGGCGTCGCTTGCGTTGCTGGCGTTGCTCCTGTTCACGCATCTGGACCTTTCAGAACTGTCGCTTATCGCAGCCCTGCTTGCACAATGTCCCAGGAGGATTAGGCCATCCTTTAGGTTAATGAGGACGGAAATGTCAGTTTGGAGGTAAATCATTACGTCGTGTAAGTCTCTAAGATGCAATTTCCGCGTAACGCTGGACACAGACAAAACTAGATTATATTTTCACCAATATTGTTCACGGGTCGTCTTCATCTGTACGCTGAACGAACATTGTCTTTATTCCTGTCCACGTTCACTCTATGTCAAGTATGTTAAGTATCCATATTCTACCACCATGTGCTTCGTTGGTTGTATTCTTTCATGCTCATCACTTGTTGTAAACAGTCAGTGCCTGGGTCATTCCTGAAAACGTTGTTTGTATTATTTCATCAATGCTCATCATTTGTTGTAAAGAGTCAGTGCCTGGGTCATTCCTGAAACGTTGTTTGTATTATTTCATCAATGCTCATCATTTGTTGTAAAGATTCAGTGCCTGGGTCATTCCTGAAACGTTGTTTGTATTATTAATTTTCATCAATGCTCATCATTTGTTGTAAAGAGTCATTGCCTGGGTCATTCCTGAAACGTTGTTTGTATTATTTCATCAATGCTCATCATTTGTTGTAAAGAGTCAGTGCCTGGGTCATTCCTGAAACGTTGTTTGTATTATTTCATCAATGCTCATAATTTTTTGTAAAGGGTCAGTGTCTGGGCCATTCCTGAAACGTTGTTTGTATTCTTTCATCAATGCTCATCACTTGTTGTAAAGCGTCGTTCCTGAAAACTTTCGTCAATATTTGTTAATTTCTGAGCCACTAAGCAGAATGACTCACAGTCGAGAGGAACCGGGGTTTGGTTCCTATTGTTGCCGTATGGAAGCTTGGGCAATTTCAGTCACTCCACATCGCCTCAGTTGAATGAGTACCTAACCAGAGACTGCGATGAATATATGTGAAGGAAAAGGCTTATTATTTATATATAGTAAGGTACTTTTAGCTTGTGAGCACAGCAATCGGCGTGAGCTAGGTATTGGTGCGACAAATAACTTGTATTTATTTATTTATTTATTCGCGCCGCAGTAATAACAACTTGGCTGAATGCATACAAGTGCATTTGTGATACAACCGGTCTTTGAAATAACTTCATATATATATATATATATATATATATATATATATATATATATATATATATATATATATATATATATATATATATATATATATATATATATATATATATATATATATATATATATATATATATATATATATATATATATATATATATATATATATATATATATATGTATATATATATGTATATATATATATGTATATATATATATATATATATATATATATATATATATATATATATATATATATATATATATATATATATATATATATATATATATTCAGGACAAATTTTTAGTTATTACAATTCGGAACTATATAAATGATAAATTCAAACTAATATAAAATAAAACATTAATTTTTCAATTACTACTATATATTATATTCATTTACAACACGTGTGCGCATAATGTGCGCGAATGCGGATTAAATACTAATCCTACCCTAAGTAACATAATCCTCTAACACTACTTTGCTATAACCCTGCTCAGAGTAAAGACTAACATGCAACAATCCTACTTTACAATAATCCTACCCTGAATAAATACGGTTGTCCTATATCACTACCTAGATACGCCGATAGACCAACAAATACACAACTGAATAAAGGTTTCTCAACAGTACCACCTGTTTCTGGGAGTTGTCATGCACAGTGGATTAACAATGCTTTGACTGGTTGTTGAGAATACTCGTGTCCCAGCGACGATGTAGAGGATGCTGCGCACGCTATGGTGACAACATCGATGCAGATGTTGTCAACAACGCCGTCACGCAATCACGCACGGTTCGATTCCTGTTGGAGAAAGCCTATGTTAGATTGTAGACAGCTACCCTTCACTGTTGTGGTGTATTACTCGCGAGTAATGTAATTGTGACCTCGCGAAACGAATTTAAAGAATGAATTGGTGATCCGTCATTCAATGGCGATCATCACATCGTTCGATAAATTCAAACTGATGTATTGCGAGGTCACAGTGACCTTTTCGTTTCCGTGTCGCTCGGTTGAGACTCCGTTGTTAGATAAGGTTATATATAAATGCAATATGATTCTCTTGCAACTGCAATGTTAAAAAGGAGGAGGAAGAGAAAAGGAGAATAGATTGATGTCGAGAATGAACACACATAAAATGTGTAAAATAACGAATATGATGGTGATGATATATAGCAATATTTTCAATTAGTCCGTTGGCGTGTCCAATCAATCTCTCAAGCCACTTCGATTCACCACTTGACTGATGCTTAGTGTCGTCTATCCACTCAATTTATCTTCTGCCTCTTCGTTTTTTCCTGGTAATTCTTCTTCAATGACGCAAAGTACCAAACTCTGAAGTCTTGTTTTCCAACGACCGTACTTGACCATCTTTCTTCTCTTAATGGAACATTGCAAACTATCTTCCTCAACTTTTTATCGCGAGCATTCTGCGTCATATCACATATCATATGCTAGTACAGAGTTTGGTGCGTCTATATCCAGACATCCATAACTGACAGCCAAACCAAAGAGCAAACTAAACAATAAACAGAACGGCATCTTAGAAGAAAGTGCGTCGTTTACGACGACCAATATATTTTTTGCGTATTGGTGTGGCCCCATCCACATGAATTATTCAGTCGCTATGGATCGTTCACACTCTCCGTGACGTTTTCTTGTGCGGATGCTTAGTGGCAAGCTTTTATTCAATAATGTCCGCAGCGTGCGTCGAACAAGGTTGTTAGACAATACAGCTGCCAGCTGTGCGCCTTAAGACAAACGCTACTACAAAATAGAGCTTCGCGTTGTTTCGTATAGCAACAGGTTACCGCTGGCCAGGTTGAGACAATTAATAGTAGTGTATTAGCGGCCAGCTTCTGTATTGTGCGAGAACTCTGGTCAGTTGCCAGCATGACGCCTGACCTACTGGTTAGTCAGGTTCGCTTCGTCCATAGCACAACCTCCAGTAAGATTGGCTGGACAGGTAGATCGGTCTTCGTCAACTGTTCGCCAGTGCACAAGGTCAATGTCATTCATTTATCGACATCCGTACGTCTCAATATAGGTCTGAATACTGGCAGGTTGCCTTTAGTTAACGCCACATAGAGGATGACATTTGGTATGCGGTCATTGGACATCCACTCTTCCTGCCCAAGAGAAAAAACACGTAATTGAAAAATATGCAAACGTGGTTGCTAAGACGAAGCTTGAAGAAACAGCTGATACAACGGCGCTTGTCCATTGATCTTTGATAGGATTGTGACGTCAGACTGGATCCGACAATTACTTATGAAATGACGGTCCTCGAAGGGCGGTAGGAATAAACCCTGTTTTGACAGAACGTGCCTAACTGTAAATTTGTTTAGAGACCATCCTCGACTGATTGTGTAGGCTCGAACCCCCTCTTCAAAACCCCGAGGACTGGCCCGTCTTAGCAAGTGATCTTAAAAATTTCATCACTGTGTTATCGTAGAATAACAATCATGTGGAATACGTATCAACGTTATTAGTGAATCAAATCATAGATGGCGCATGTTATAAATCATAACACTGACAGGTCATGCAGTCACACAAGCACCGGAACACGCTGTACGTAACTGCGTTACGCTATCACGCGATCACATCAAAAGGCGCTGTGTGGTAATGTCCACGATATTAATATACCATTTATTCAAATGGTGTGACGGAAATGTCATACCGTCGCTGTTCGCAATGTTTCATCAACGTCCATTTTGCTGCATCGCAGAAATAGCATGTCACATTTATCGATGTAACTCGATTACACAATTGTTAATTACATATAGATGAGGTTTTCACCATACGTCAAGATTGCGTGCTACTCTTGTTGTCAATTAATTTTCAGCGGTTCGGTTTGTCTGCTTGCCAGATTTGGGACTTAAACGCGACAGACAGTTCAATTGCGTTTGTGTATTATAAAATATAACATATTATATTGGGTAGTTATGTAAGCATTGTAAATATAGTTCCGTTCTACACGTCATCGTTATCTATCCTTTGTGAATATACATACATATTCTCCCGGGTAGCATCATAATAATCCTTCATCTTTCTCGGTTCCTCTAAAAAAAGTATGTGAAAAGGAGTATATTTGCGTAAATATGTGAAGATTGATTTATTTGACTAAAGTCTTTTCACTCCCCGACGGAGCCATTATCGACTAATTTCCACCGGATACGGTTTTGGGCTTAAGTTTCCTGTTGTTTCCATCTACATCCCGTTGTTGTCATCTCTGCTTTCACTTCACTGCGCCCTTTTGCCCTGACGATTCCGCGTGCGCGCATATCTTGTGACGTGCTGTGTTGGCGTCCTGAGCATATGGTCTATCCGGCTTCACTTCCTGAGAGTATGGTCTATCCGGCTTCACTTCCTGAGAGTATGGTCTATCCGGCTTCACTTCCTGAGAGTATGGTCTATCCGGCTTCACTTCCTGAGAGTATGGTCTATCCGGCTTCACTTCCTGAGAGTATGGTCTATCCGGCTTCACGTCCTGAGAGTATGGTCTATCCGGCTTTACTTCCTGAGAGAATGGTCTATCCGGCTTCACTTCCTGAGAGTATGGTCTATCCGGCGTCACTTCCTGAGATAATGGTCTATCCGGCTTCACTTCCTGCGAGTATGGTCTATATCCGGCTTCACTTCCTGAGAGTATGGTCTATCCGGCTTCACTTCCTCCTTCTAATTTTATGTTCAGTTGGTTCTTGGTATATTGTATATATATATATATATATATATATATATATATATATATATATATATATATATATATATATATAATAGAGTAAAATGGATGTATACAATATAAAAATAGATGTTAAACGCAAGCTTAAAATTGTGTGTCTTAAGATCCGCTTTAAATGTGTACATGCATTCAATGAGCCGCAGGTCTTCAGGCAGCGCGTTCCAGAGGGTCGGCTCCGCGCGCACACGAACGGCGGTCGTACCACTCAAGGTTGTGACGCGGCACAGTCAGTAGGCACGTAAGGCGTGATCAGAAGGGCGTGCCACTCCACCGGCAACCAGTGCAGGCGTTGTAGGGCTGCCGTCAAGCGTTGTTGATCTCCCACCGTTATCATAATTATAAACATGTTGGTGCTATTGGCAACACCCGTCTTGATGTTATCAACAAGTTCGTTAATCTAAATGTCTGCAGCGGTAGTGAAGTGGTTAGCACAGCTCGAATTAACGACGTGAGTTATGGGTTCATGACCCGGACCAGGCAAGGTATGTTCGGTGTAAACACTTGGCTCTCACCATTGGAGATTGTGTTACACTCGTGGCTAGGGTGATCAAGTTGATGTCGGTACTGTCTTGTGAATTGGAGAACTTTGACTCACTACAGGAAACTACACATGCAACACATATGACGATACAGAATCAGAATCAGCAATCACATAAACAGATGCGGTATGGAGCCTGTAGTGAACCTCAGAACGGATGCAGCAGGTCCCTCGTCTTGAACGCATACAAGAATTTGCACGTACGCTGGTACAGCCGTGAAACCGATCACATGTTCTTACCGTAATATAAATCTTGTCACGGACCCTACCACCGAACATCCTGGGTTTTTCCTTCCTCGACGCCAGTGGACCACCATCAACCGCATCAGAACGCTGCATCGACGATGCGGTCATCTGATGCACACATGTCGCATCAAATATATACACTGCTAAATGCGAATGTGGCTACGACAATCAAACCGTTGACCATATCGTCACCAACTGCCACATGTTTGCATTTACTGGATGAATCTTCGAGATCCACTCAGCTTCTCCTAAGACAATCTACCCATACAAAAGAACAACTACGGCATAGCATACGGCTAACAAAACTGCAGGAAACCTTCCGTAAATAATTCAATGTCAGATTTTCATGACACAAACAGTTTGCACGAATGGCCGATTTAATTCTGACACAATTCATTACTTGGAAAACAATGCATTTATTGTTTCTTCAAAGGGTATGGTGTCATTGTAATCAGCCCTCACACGCTCACGCACACGCACACACACGCACACACGGCCACACACAAACAAACAAACACACAATGCCGTTCGTTGTACACACACCCTCTCACACACACACACACACACACACACACACACACACACACACACACACACACACACACACACACACACACACCTCCACTAACCCACGCGAAACTCACAACAATGCCAACCAGATTATACACACGCACACAGCGTGGATCACACTCGTGCTTTCAACCCAATCTCCCCGGAGGCTGCGTAAGACCACTAAACACTTTTAATGCAGTGTGAGAGGACAACGTAACAACGCAATTGAATAAAACGCCAGCATAGCCACCACTTGCTCTGGGCAGCCGGCAACATGTCTTAGATGCTGAACAGACCTGGCTGAATATCTGCAAGACATGAGCCGATTAGAGAACTGACGCAACATATGTTATATATAACATATATCAATACGTGTAAATAATAATAACACTAATGATAATTAGAAACTTTTATCGCACATAAATCATCTGAGGCGCATCAAGGCAATCTCGAAATGGATATACAATGTTAGATTTGTCAACAGATGGATACACTTGCTGGAGCTGAAGAGAGAAGGCATGACTGATTTAAAAGGTAACTCTTCAGAAGAAGAAGAAGAAGAATTTTGTATTTCATGACGACGACATTTTATTTAAGCTTGGCACTGACCAGGGAGTGAATTCAAAAGAGTTCGTACTGCAACAGAAAAAGGAACAATCGTGAAGGTGTATGGTGGCACTGAAGAAACGCTGCCTATTACAAAATGGGACCAAACAACAGTCCACTGGTGTCAACCTTCGACCCGGAAACAAAAACAATGTGATTATCCAAGCCTGTGCCTTTGTCATAGTCGCACAAACTACGACTAATGCAATTACACAAGAATATATGAGGATGTGTTTGGTGCAGCGACCGACCAGGGACGAGACAGGATCTAACATGATTTAACAAGATTGCCATAAAAAACCAGATGACAAAGACGGTTTATCGAGAGAGAGTCCAACAATTCTTCATTTATATGTAACCCGCTCTTCTGAGATATTTGTACATTTTTTAAAATATATTCACGCTGCTACAATATGTAGATAATTAGTTCCATTCATTTATTGTCCTATGTGAGAATGAATACATTCTAGAATCCTATATACTCTATTCTTTTATTAATTAACTTCGTGTCATCTAGTTCTTCAATCCTTTTTAAGTGAGAAAAACATATTTTTATGAATATATTTTTGTTGGCCGGAGGTTGCTCTCGACATCGGTCAATGAAGTGTCAAACTGTCGCTAGTCTTCACCAGGCACTAACTGGAGTATCAAACTGTCGGGTAGTCACTTCTTGCCACTAAATTAATTGTCAATGTGTCAATGTGTCAATGTGTCAAGGCCTCGCCATCACGCACTAAATTAAGTGTCAAGTTATCATCACAATTGCCACTAATTGAAGCGTCAACCTGTCACATGCTCACCATCAACCACTAAATGAAGCATCAACTTGTCACAATGAACCACTAACTGGAGTGTCAACACACACCCGCGCGGACGCAAGCACGCGAACACGTACATGCACAAACGTCGACACTTAGAGATAAACTTTTATCAACTCGTACTGTATAGATAACTACTTGGATGACGTCATCTGTGTGTATCCAAACGGCTGTAATGGTAGTCTCTAAGTAGAATGCACACACACACACACACACACACACACACACACACACACACACACACACACACACACACACACACACACACACACACACACACACACACACACACACACACACACACACACACACACACACACACACACACATATGTATATATATATATATATATATATATATATATATATATATATATATATATATATATATGTATATATATGTCTTCTTGAATTAAACCTGAAGGTAATTGTATTTGTTCGCCAATCGCTCGTCGAGGTCTAAAGGTTTTGTTCTCCAAATATATATATATATATATATATATATATATATATATATATATATATATATATATATATATATATATATATATGTCCTGTGATGTTTAACTTCGGCTTTGGAGAACAAAAACCTTTAGACCTCGACGAGCGATTGGCGAACAAATACAATTACCTTCAGGTTTAATTCAAGAAGACAGCACGTGATGAATATAGAGCCGAGTTGTGCTCTACGGAGACTAGGGATAGATCAATCATTCGTCACACATGTCTGCTCAGTGAATCCTCATCAAATCAAATGAATCCTTTTGAGAAAAATAAAAAACTTAAATCGTTTAACAAAGCGTAATCTTTGAAAATTGGAAACGGTGTAGCCACAGCCTTGGATTAACATCAATCAAAGACGAAGTCGATGAAGAAAGCAACCCTGGATGAAGACTAGCCCCAGTGATTGCCAACATAAGACAATTGGATTGGCAACGTAATGCAATTTCTGTCTGGGTCCTACAAAACGTATGTTAGGAATGAGCTGTTAGCAGTGAAAACTGGCGGAGTATGGACAGTGAAAACGACAACTTGATGTTAACATCAATACGGTTTGACCAGAGGATGTCGAAGGTCGGCTGGTCTGAATCTGATCATCGTTGAATATGTTCTGGTTAAATATACTGTCAGGAACAGTATTGTTTCTTGTTTGTTCCATGTTAGATTGCATACAGTATTTAATTGTAGTGACCAAGGAATAGCTCTTGTTATTAATTATTTTTTTAAAGATCATTTATTAATTGAGAATGCACACCGTGCTACACGAATCACACAAGGGGCATGTATATGCACAAACGAACTCATGTATTCACCGATACTATAACTACTAATAAATGTCAAATTACAGTTGAATTAATAGTATAGTAAAACACATATTAGCAAATGTGGGGTATTCTGCTCCTGTCCCAAAACTAGGCTAGTAGAAATATTAGTAATATCAGGAGCAGCAGTAGACAACAGCAGCAGACAACAGCAGCAGACAATAGCTGCAGACAACAGCAGCAGACAAAAGCAGCAGCAACAACAGTAACAACAACAATATCAGTAGTAGTTGTACTGCGGCGTATTTAGAGTACTTATATTTTAACAGCAGTAGTAGTAATGTGGTATTGTAGATGTGTTGTTTATGGTGGCCACTCACCCGTACTATTAAAGACACCTCACCTGTTTAACGATGGATGTATTTGTACCAAGACAGCGTTGAAAGTAAGACGGTGTGCCAAACAGTACATATTTCAACACCACTTAGATGATTGTCATTCTGGTAGGTGGGTGCAAGCGGTTTTCCATCCAACCCATCAATCAACACAGCCTCTCGCCACAATTTGAAAGCCGTCAGTACGACCCGGAAGAATCACTTAAAATTAGACGTTTTCACGCGTTCATCGCTGATCTTTGGAGACGATTGTTGCGTAATCCCATACTGTGAGAACGCCGACTGTCATTATTATGCAAGAAATGTGTATCCGTCGCTGTGTACATCGATGGAAGGCAACAGTAATTATACAAGATACAACTATTACGGTTTTACTGCAAGTCTTACGGATTTTCGTAATTGTGACGATCTTACGGACGTAGGAAACATTCCTTGTGGTTTTATGCATTTTGGACAAGGTTTTTTATATTGCGAAATGGCACACGAATACCATATCAAACATTTGGACACCAAAACAAGTCAAAAGAGCAACTCCAATCAATATATCAATATCCCAGTTTGCATGGCGAGCGTCATTTGACCATGCGGCAAACCAGCGGACGTAGATGCTCATACGGGTTCATTTGCAATTTTACGGATTTCTGCGACTAGTGTTGCATGCGTGCATTACTCAGGATTAGCACCAGTGAACATGGATCGATCGAAATTAAAGCTGATTTTGATTTTTTTTAAATATGTTTAAAATGTATACGATAAATTGTGGACGAACTAGATTACGTTACAAGGGATGAATTATTGACAGAGATATTGACATATATACGTCCAGTTAGATATACACATTTGGATTGTGTTAGTAGTATAACATTGGTCGAAATGCCAAGTAATAGGCTTTGCTTACGTTTCAGTCATACGGTCATGACGACTCGATTAGTCGCCGTAGCCGTGCTGATGGCAACGTGTGTGTTCTACTGTCATTCGTACGCGATGGAAACAACTGACATGAACGAAGTACAGAGGTGAGTGATTAACCAACGTGGACGCAATAGCCAGGTGCGTGAACAACCCACATGGTTGTAGTACATAGGTGAATGAATAGCCAACACGGACGCAGTACAAAGGTGGGTGAAGAGAGATCAGTGAATAACCGATATGGACGCAGTACAGAGGTGAATTAATAAAGAGCATGGACGCAGTACAGAGGTGATTGAATAATGAACATTGATGCAGTACAAGGGTGAATGAATAAACAACATGGACGCAGTACAGAGGTGAATTAATAAAGAACATGGACGCAGTACAGAGGTGAGTGAATAAACAACATGGACGCACTTGCTGCAGGTCAAGGCTGTGGGCTGAAAAGCGCATAATTTCCACACCTCTTCTGACGACTATAGATATAAATTATTCTACAATTCTAAGAAGGTTACGTACGAATGAATATATGCACATTCAACGCAGGTCAAAATATTCGCACAACAGAGGTTTCCATCCTACAGTCGCCCATGAGAATATTTTACCTCAGTCTTTCATAATAAAAAAAAGCTTTTAGCTGCTATATCAGCCACCAGCTACTCCATCGTTTGCGGAATTCTCCAGGGAGTTTGTTGGCCTTGCAATTGTTTGCCGGGCGTCACGTTCTGAACATTGCTGTGCGCAAGAATGGCTTCTCGAGAAATGTTGTATTCTATAGGTACAAAAATGTAAATGTTTTCTCGCTGTGATACAATTATTGCTCACGCGGATACGGTATATGTTTACCATTGACGTCCTAATGATATGGCGATAAAAGAACGCCGAATCGATTTATTTTGTTGTAGATTAAATGAATACGAGACTATTTGAATATCGTGTAATTAATCAGCAAGGTGCGCGTTCAAACATGGGAATACCGAGATGTTGAACATATATATATATATATATATATATATATATATATATATATATATATATATATATATATATATATATATATATATATATATATATATATATATATATATATATATATATATATATATATATATATATATATATATATATATATATATATATATATATATATATATATATATATATATATATATATATATATATATATATATATATATATATATATATATATATACATAATCATAATATCACACATGGAAAGTAGTTGGTCCGACGCTACTCGCTCGCTGTTCTTTCTCTCCATCCACTATTATTAATATTATATCCTACTCTAGGTGCTGCTGTCGTAATAAATATATATATCTTAGAGCTGCAATCATTTCTTCTTCTCCTTTGACCAGAGTGTCCTGTCCTCAGCCAAAGACCTTACATCCGTCTTGTTGTCCTCGGTCTGAGTGTACACGGGCCTACTTCTTTCCGGTCACTGCGCAGCACACTTAACGTACTTGGGCAGTGGCGCCCTTTTCGTTTTTTATTGTGGTTAATACTTAATACAGCGAATTATAGGCTTTCTGTGCAAGAGTATCGTCTGGCATCCGTAGCCGAACAAGGACCATGTTTACACAATTTAATCTTGTTAGTTAGCGTACGTCATGCTGAACCAGACAATTCAACGCGTACGGTGGATGGTGCGGCAAACATGAAATGACGTTTTCTTTCACACGATACCTATATATATATATATATATATATATATATATATATATATATATATATATATATATATATATATATATATATATATATATATATATATATATATATATATATATATATATATATATATATATCGATCTTTGGCCTTGGGTGGGGGTGGCACTTATCTCTATGGAGTAGTGCCTGTTACAGGTAGCCCCTCACCTTTGATGTGTTATGGTGATTACCAGTTTGATTGGTTGTGTGCATACACTTTTGTTTTATTGGGTACATCAATAACTGGTTATAATCGACTTGTATGTACAATTATTGTTTACTGGTGTACTTGTGATGCATACAACCTGGCATTAAAATATGCCCTTTACCAACCTTTACATATGTATCCGCCTCCCTTATTCCTACATCAAACAAGCTGCGGCCACACTTGAAATTAGGCCAGCGTCTCTCTACGCAGCCGACACCACAGGAAACATAAATATATTCGTCGTGAAACCGGGACGTATCTGACGGATGCTTCGTCACCATTATCTCCGTATTAGCAGCTGCATCGACCATTAATGCAGGACATCGGCTCCGTCTCTCAACCATGCGAGTGCAAGTGAGTTGGCAGATGCCGGCTTATTTCGTTGTTGTATTTTCGATGACAGATTAAAATCGGCCTAAATTGCACTCGGCGCGCCGCGCGCATTCACCGTGGCACTCGGCAGCGTAGCCCCATTAGTCAGGCGCCATATTCCTCGTGACTACTTTACACGCGTCGATCGAGCAACATATCAAGCACTGTGGAAGCGTGAAAATAAAGCTATCCAACGACATCATGCAGGTTTTCCCGTTGACTAAGACGATAGTTTCCGGTAAAGAAGCCACAGTGACGCCCTCTGGAGTGTACCTCACCACTCAATTCGCCCCATGCTTCCATCTTTCTACGACAGGTATAAGTTTATCGGTTGAGCGGCTTTGTGGTTTGTTTTACTACATCGCCAATCAGTAGACCAGAGGCCACTGGTCCAAGGAGGCGAAGAAACATCGAAAGAGGAGAATGGGCCCCGGCCCCTGGGAGGAGATCCTGCTAGACTGCCCCAAAAGATATCAACATATACAATCTGGAATTGTAATCCATGTATTCCCCGGCGCCTGGGAGGAGACCCTGCTAGACTGCCCCAAAAGATATCAACATATACAATCTGGAATTGTAATCCATGTATTCCCCGGCGCCTGGGAGGAGATCCTGCTAGACTGCCCCAAAAGATAGCGTATCAACAGATACAATCTGGAATTGTAATCCATGTATTCCCCGGCGCCTGGGAGGAGATCCTGCTAGACTGCCCCAAAAGATAGCGTATCAACAGATACAATCTGGAATTGTAATCCATGTATTCCCAAGAACTGGTTCGCTAAGAACTGCTTGACTCAAAACCAACTGCCCGTGACAACGAAACATAATGCTATAGCATAGTTGTAAACTCATCTTTGATGATAATGGCTTAATTAACGTTAGCCAGTGTCAACAGTGTGTGTCATTATCGAGAAAGACATACAATTATATTTGTTTTCTTAGTACATTAAGAGACATATACTGTTGCAATTCGGCCGTGCGGCTACCTGCGAAAGTCATAAAAAAATGTGTTGTTGCAAGCAAGCTCACTGCAACTTGCGTTGTTTGTATTGTTTGGAACTTCACTGCGCGAAGCAACAATCCGGTCAGTGAACCCGCATTTTTCACGTTGATGGAACCACATTTTAGTTCAATATTCATAACATAATCGCCACTACACTACAACAGCAGCAACAACAACAATAACAGCAACAACAACACTGTTTGACAATATATGGAACTAAAAAACATATGTAGGGCGATAAATATGGACAGGATGCTGTTATATTCTATCACAACTGTCAAAGAAATTTTACCTCTACCTAGCTAGCTGCTTGTCATTGACGAGACAAGGGTAAAGGAGAAAAAAATGTCAAGATGTGAGACCAGGGACAGTCGACTTCCTGGCTTGACGTTGATGGAGAAAACACTTAATGAATAAGAAACGTGCTTCAAAAGAGCAAGTGATCAATCATTCAATCAAGTACTACCACAAACACCTCTCCAACGTACGAGACGTGTCACACGGACATCAGAGCTGACGTTGACAAATCGCCGTACGACAAGTGAGCAGGTGGGCAGTCAGTTTCCAGTTCAATAAGAGAAGTAGTTGAATAATCCCTTCTTTACACCAAGACATTGGTTTTCGTGAAGACGCCGCGGTACCACAACTCCGTGGTTTCCGAACGCGCTGCTAAACAGAGATCCGATTACAGCACCGACCGACGACCTGGACGTGGACATAAAGAAACTGCTGGTCCACCGCCGCTTGAACTGACTCGGACATGTGCTGTCCGTGGACGAGTTGCTCATCGTGAAGAAAGTGTTCCTCACTCGAGCTGTGCCAGAAGCAGCAGCAGCAGCAGCAACTCCAACAACAACAACAACAATAAAAATAGCAATAATAACAACAACAACACATATAAATGTTTTAGTTATAATTCTAAGCAATGACATTTGTTTACATAATAGTACGATAAGTGTGCACAGCGCATGCACAACAACCTGACTATTGACTGCGGCTGATCACATCGACGTAATGAACAGCAAAGATGATCTGAAGCAAAGAAGACAACGTGTTGATCACCGAATAACTCGGATACTTCATCAACGCGTTCGGCCTTGAAGTCTCTGTCTGGGTGGGTCGGTAAATCTCGCTTCTCGCCATGAATTATCGTTTTCTGTTCTTCATTTGAACCGTGTCCTTTCGTCGAGCCGCTCACTAACCATTACACTATCGATCTAAACTAAGTCAGTCGACATTTGAGCGTTGGTGGTTATATATAGTGTGCGAACATTTGTTACGAGGGTCGCTCTGTAACTAACATGTAATTTATTTTAGCCAGAGTAAAACATGTTTGAAATGGTTCGACAAAGTTATCAACGACACTCTGCGGGATATGACCAAACACGACCATCAAGATGAACAAATTGAGTTGGATTGGTCGCACGCTAAGAAGACCCCATCCAGAATCACTAGACAATCACTCACGCGGGTAAAGGAGGACAGCCTAGAAATACCTGACGGTGAGACCTTGATGCGGAAACCAAGACGACTGGCTACACCTGCAACTCACAAGGCAAGATGCAGCAAGCAAAAGATAGTATGGTAAATCGGTCGAATTGCTGCTGACGTTCAAATGATGAAATGCAGAGACAACGATGCACGCGTACGCTTGACAATTTATCTTTCCATCCCAGCCATAACATACGTTTACGTGCAGATGTTACACATCTGTTTTTGTTTTGGTACGCTCCTAATGTTTCATAAGAAGTCTCTCTATTTCAATTGCATACAATTGTGGACAGTACTTTATGTTGACATTTGACTGTAGACATTTCAATTATGTTAAACCTCTCATGTGCAAAAGCGCCATGTAACAAGCCGTAAACAACAACGTAAATTACAATGGCGTCGCCCAACTTACCAATCGTTCAAACAACTCCGCCAACTGGTCATTTTTAAATTATAGTCAAATTGTGGCACTGGTTATATATGTTCAGTGGCGGCTCTGTCGGGGAGTGGGAACGAATACCACGTTAGCTTTGACGACGTGCTGGTATTGACTTGCAATCGGACACGTCGCCGTCGATATTTCACGCGCGGTCTCATCACGGAATCTTATTATCAGCCTGAAGTAGGTTGTTAACCTGTGCTTGGATCAATCAGCTTAACACATTAATTGAGTTCAATTCCTTTCGCCACGTGGGGGCAGTAGTGGTCTAGAACATGTGTATATTAGCTCAGACTTTGTGCGCTGGTTAATGCATTGGACTCTCAACCAAGAGCACCGAGATTCGAATCCTCCTGGTCCTTTCGAAAAGTGTGCAAATTCATTTATTCCACGTTGCAAACAGTATGTCGACAAATATGATTGTCAATGTATCCACCAGAGGCGCCATGTGTCACTTCGGGTGGCCTTTAATCTGATATAGACGTACATTCTTGTATAGCGCGGTGTCTAGCCATTGGGACTGTTTGACTTCTCTGGGAAGCATTCAACCACGCTGCAGTTGCTGCGCGAAGACTATTTGTTCACACATATACCTCTGTATGTAGCCATTTATACAGCTGAGTGAACTATGAAACGTGGGGTGAACGAAATTGTCAAAGCTCCGTAACTGCAGCAAGAGGATTCGAACACGAGTAGTCTCGATTGAGAGTCCGACGTTCTAACCGCTACGCCACCGCGCCCCACAATAACTATACACCATAGTCGTAAATAACATTGAATTGAACTAGAAACACAAAAGTAACATTCATTTAACTAAGAATTTGTCGAACGTTTACGCACACCTTACATAAATGATACATAAACCCTTCACACAATAGACGAAGTCGATTTAATTCGTACTGAAAGGCGGAACGACACGTTTGTGAAGAACCGATCCTCGTTATTCGGCCTCGTGAATGTTGCAATGACGATCTGGAGCAGCCACGCATCATTGACATTTTCTATTCCCTGTCAGACGATGGGTGAGATAGCACAACGTGATAAATATACAGCATATAAATGACTGCGCTTTTGGCTTTCATGCTCGGAACAATCGCTCTACGACAGCGTTATCAATATACGTTCCAAACAATATCGAGTGTTTTCAACGTACGTTCCAAGCACTGTCGTGCTGTTTTCAACGTATCTTGAAAGCACTATAGAGTGTTTTCAACGTATGTTGCAAACACTTGTCGTGCTGTTTTCAACGTATCTTGAAAGCACTATTGAGTGTTTTCAACGTACGTTCCAAGCACTGCGAAAGTGTTTTCAGCTACGATAATGTGGTCTGTGAGTGAGAACTTGTTGATTGAATTGTTCTCTTTGTGTATTCTCCACATATTTTTTGCGTCCTTCTAGTCTGGTCTTATACAAAATCCCTGTCTCCCCTATATAGGTTGCGCCAAAACTTCTACATGGGTACACTAGTTCGCCATGTTTTCCCGTCTCTACCTTGTCCTTTGGGTGTACCAAGCTCGTTGTAACGCAATCCAGTCGCGTAGCGTTGCCGTAATAAACCCTTATCGTGTGTCATTGGAAACACGTCGTTGGTAGTCATATACAACACTGCTCGACATATGTTCGTGTGTCCTGTCAAGGGCTGTCAATAAACCAGATGTTGTATCGTTGCACTAAGCTGAGAACACAGACAACTAAATCTGAACGTCCGGCAGCTGAAGCTGAAGTCCGGACGTGTGTTCCGCCGGATAGTTATTTTTTTAGTTCGATGCATATCGCAAGGATGTCTGGCTTTAGCGCCGATCCTAGGTCCTGTACGTGCGAGGAATCCGTACGTGCGCGGAGTTGTTAGAATCCCTCGCGAATGCTTTTAGTTGTTATTAACCCGATGACACGATCGTCAATTTATAGTAACGATGGCGAAACTACCTTGTCGCTATCCTCCCAAGTGATGTTAATTTGGTGGTCTAATAAATGCACATTGAGTAAATAAAAGTTATCCAAATTAGTTTGAGACCATGTACAAGTTACACGTTGCACTGTGTTGTCACGTTTAAATACAAGAAATATATAATAGTAACATTTAAAATAAATCAGGTATTGTAATTTAAATTGTAGGCATGTTAGATGTTCCTTAGTATTTATATATGTTCCAGGCTGTAGTGTTCGGCGCCACATATGTGTGTTGTCACATTGTCACATTAGAACAACCAAAGATACACCTCTCTTCCCAATATTGACATTTGCAACCTGCTGACTGAGACGTGACTGTGACAAAGGCAGTGTATTTGATAATAAGCTCCTCTCCCGTCATAAAGCGTAAGTCGTGGCCGTCACGTAGTTATTATACCCGCAGCAGCGTCAACATGTCACGCTAGCGTGGACGGAAATGCTATTACGGCCGACTAAACGGCACAAGCCCCTCTATAGAAGACGCCCTACTGCGTGCTGACATCGCGTGACTTAGTGCTTTGTGTTGTTCGTATCTACCGGATGCACGTGTCACGCAACGCGCGCCTCCACGCGGGTCAATGTGCACTAAAGATGAGATCGCCGCCTAGTGCGACCGCTAGGCGTGACGGCGTGACGGTGCTTTAACAGGAATGTAAAACGATTTGCTTTATCTGATGATCTAGTGGTCTGTTTATAAGTACCATAAAGCGATATGTACATGTTTTCATCATCATAACCATTACCATTGGTCGGTCGGCGCCTGGACATTGACGAGCGACACGCTGCAATAATGGTCGATTATGGCAACGTTCATTATGGGTGGAAGATCAACCACCTCGACATCAAGTCTTTCACATGTCAGTTTTGTGTATGCCATTATTTTTTTCTCTCTTGCTTCTTGCCGTGGGTGGGCAACTAAGTTCGGCTTCCTCTCCAATATCCTAAATACGTCGCTTTAGCTTAGGCCCTACAAATAGGCGCAGGTCGTCTGCACTAGCGGGTGGCGAGATCACCTGCGGTCTCTAGTTGGGGGATAATGCAATGGATAATCTCAAAACATCCATGTAATACATTATACAAAACTTGTTTCCTGGAAAAGGGGTTAGCGACTGTTTCGTTTACCGTCGTCCATGTGTGTTTCCAAAAACATCCAATTCCACCGCCAAATGGTATTGGCCATAAGAGGACATTCCTACCGACCACCGACCGCCTCTAGAATATACTCAAAGAGGAAATTGTTACAATCCGTCAGAGAGAACTTTCAAGAAAGTCAATATCTGCCTTTGTGCCTTGTATCAGCGTCCGCCACCAGAGTGGAGAGGAACAGCTGCTGATCAGCCAAGGAAGAAGCTCACATGAAAAAAAGTCGGTTGGTTTCCGATTACAGTTAATAAGGATTCTGGCTTCGAGCGCGTGCAGGTAGACGACTGAAATGCCACTTGGCGAGTGTGAAGGTATTGACGTTGCATACTGGTTGACGTAATTCAAAGTTTCATGCAGAGTAAGGAGGATCTGAGATTAAATGACATCGGTTTTGTCGACTGTCGAACATCGATATTTTTATATCGTCCCTCACCAACAGAAAACATCTCTGTCGTTACTTTCAGGATTACCGTTTCCCTCCGTCATTTACGAGATGTTGTCGAGTTGTCCAACGCACCTGTTTATTTCTGAAATAACTGTCGCATCCCGTCGATCGATGTCCAATCAGTGATGTCGGCGCTATCACGACACATGCAATTTCAGTAGCGAAAATGCAATCATAAAAGTCTACGTGGCGCGGGATTGCACGCCAGGGGACGTTATACGTTGTTTGTGTGAATGGTCACGCAGCGT
Organism: Lamellibrachia satsuma; assembly: GCA_033239005.1. NCBI lineage: Eukaryota > Metazoa > Annelida > Polychaeta > Sabellida > Siboglinidae > Lamellibrachia > Lamellibrachia satsuma. The sequence goes on from BSQZ01000051.1 coordinate 4,168,337, forward strand.
GATAAGGCTGCAGTGCCAAATTATATGTTCTTGATGGCAGTATTGTGATATTAGAACCAGACGTTAAAGGTGTACAGCGATTTTGGCAGACTCATTTACCAAACTGAAATGAAATTTATTTATTGGTCTGTATGTTATTGCTGTACAACGATCTCTGTGCATGATAGCACGAATGCCACTCATATGTGCGATGAGCGTTTTCGCTTCATTGCCTGAAGTACAGTGCATGTAGTCTGCCTTCAATTTTACTTGCCCTGACTAGTCTCATTTAATTTCGATTTTTTTTCTCGTCTCATTTCAAATTCATTTAGCGAAAATTCAAACCTACCTAGTATCCACTACGACATGTGAGCTCGTTTGTGCAAAGGTTGTATGTAGTTTTTGTGAAATTATCAGGAAAAGTATTACATTATTGAATGCTTGATCCAACATTTATTGAAGTGAAAATGGAAACGCTGAAAACTCATGAATTTCGCCTTTGGTGAAATTTCATAACTTTGTCATGTAGTCGGGGAGAGGAAGAAAATCACGCCCGTTGTCAGCCTTGACCTCATGACCGTTCTGGATATCCATAATGTTGAGCCTTACCAGATCTAAAGACTAAAGTCAATTCTTTCGATGATTTGAAAAAAAATACGCACTTTTCATTAAAGTGACTGTGGATATTATTAAAAATATCCACACACTCCATATTAGGACATCAACGAACCGGATTATCGAAAGGTTAAATCAGTTGAGGAATCAGTTTTATCCACCTACACCACCGCCACCGCTACCACCACCACCACCACCACTGGCGCCACCGCAACCTCAATGCAATTACCGTCGCTAAAGGACAATTCCGTCTGGACTCCCATACATTGTTGCATTTCGGTTCGCGCACCATCTCGTTTTCACAGAAAAATGACACTCTAGCTATACAAATAAAATTTGCTCTTAACGGCATTCGCTAGTTGCCTGCCCGCATACCGCACTGACGTCATAGGAAATATCAGCTTTGAGAAACGTTAACATACTCGTGCTGCCACTAAATGTTATATTTACACATCCCTGCTGTGCGCTAAGTCAGTACCGAAAAGTTTGACACGAGCATTTAAAGGTCCTTCCTCAATTCCATTTGTTTTGTTGATCTCGCTTCAGACTCATTTCGCGAAACAATTGAAATTATCCAGTATCCACAACTGCATGCCGGCTCGTGTGTTACTTAGCTTTGGTGGAATCGTCGGACAACCTATAATTTTTGGGACTAAATTCGGCAAAGGAAATGCCAAATGACTCTATATAGTATGACATGAGGTTATTCAAACTTTCGCAAGTTACCGGACGCTAACGATCAACGTCAAATCTTTCGATGATTTTAATAAAACTTTGATTAAATCGACTGTACAATTTATTTAAACACATCACATGTTTGAACATTAACGAGCCGGATTCGCGACGGTCAACTGCGGAGGGGGAATTACGATGTAATAATAAACGCATGTAGGTGACCTGGTGCTCTACCGGTTATTGCAGTGCAAGAGTTCGACGCTCGGCACCGCTTGAAGACCTCTACGTTGGAGAAAGCGCCAATGTCTCGGAGTTGTTGGACTCCCTGCTCAACGGCTACGACAAACGTCTCAGACCTAACTACAAAGGTTTGTAGGATAATACATTAAATCTATTCTGCAAATTGGGATACTGTACAAGTATGTCAGCCTATTCTGCAAACGAAAGAGTGCATCATCAACCAGAACATAGCTGTTGTCTCTAGACAAAGAAATCAGTGAAGGTTTAGTTGATGCTTTACAAGTATGTCAGCTTATTCTGAGTGCATCATCAACCAGAACATAGCTGTTGTCTCTAGACAAAGAAATCAGTGAAGGTTTAGTTGATGCTTTACAAGTATGTCAGCCTATTCTGAGTGCATCATCAACCAGAACATAGCTGTTGTCTCTAGACAAAGAAATCAGTTAAGGTTTAGTTGATGCTGTACTATGTGCATGTTTTATTATTTCAAGCAGTTTGTTTTTGGTTTTGCAGTATTCCCAACAGTTGCTTCGAGAAATACTGTGAACAGAGGCCAGGTAGTTTTGTCCAAACACGCAACATAGATTTAATAAAACCACTTTATATAAATTAATTTATGTTCGTGCATGTGCGCGCGCGTGCTTGTGCTTGCGTGTGTGCGTGCGCGTGCGTGTGCGCGTGTAAGCATGGGTGCGTGCGTGTAATTGTGCTCACGTATGTATGCCCATCTTTATAACAGACAGAATATTTTATAAGAAACACAAATACCAAAATACAAATTTCTCATGCATACATTGCAGGGCCCCCTGTCGAAGTGGGGATCACCATGTTCGTGTCAACTGTGAGCTCCATATCAGAGGTGGACATGGTGAGTGAATTTCATTACGGTTGTCAACAACGTTTGTTGGCTGTTTTCCTAACATTGCAGCTGTTATTGCTGCTTGCATTAAGTCCAAATCTACCAAACAACGTTTATCCAGCAATATTTCGTAAGCAGACGAATTCCTTACGAAAACATGCAACCATATAAACGATGATTTTGCGTAATTGATCAGTGCTACCGATGTATAATGACTCTACACTGGAGTAATACACACATATAAAGACAGACGTGGCATATGCGGGTATGCGTAAAAAGGCACAGGCGGCATCTATGCATATGTACAGAAAAGGCGCGTATGGTACATAGGCACATCTAAAGATACTTATGGAACAAACGTACCCATAAATACAAATACAACATATACGCATATGTAAAGGAATACGGCACATACACACATGTACAAAATCCGTACATGGTGCATACGCCCGAATATAAAGGCATACACGTAACACACGCCTGTGTATAAAGTTGTATTCGGCACAAACGCCTGTATATAACGACGTATATGACACATACGCTTGTATATAAAGGCGTATACGGCACTTGCGCATGTATCAAGGCAAATACCGCACATACGCATGTGTAAAGAAGGCGCCTACCGCACATTGCGTAACTGAAAACAAATGCCCAGTTGGCAGATCTAAGTTGAGAAATAAGGATATGTGTGTGTATATATATATATATATATATATATATATATATATATATATATATATATATATATATATATATATATATATATATATATATATATATATATATATATATATATATATATATATATATATATATATATGTATATATATATATATATATATATACATCCTATATATATATATATATATATATATATATATATATATATATGTATATATGTATATATGTATATATATATATATATATATATATATATATATATATACATAGTATACGTTCATACGTGTATGTGCCATATGTTTTTTTATATGTGTCTCTGTGCGATAGGATATATATATATATATATATATATATATATATATATATATATATATATATATATATATATTCGTATAAAGGAACATACAGTATTTACTCCTATGTAAAGACGCACACGGGCACTCGCGCAGGCACCAATCGGTCACTGACCTGCGGCGACGGTTTAATTAGACGGGTTACATAATTGGTGTTAGACGGAAAAAAAACACGAATCGGTCCTGCGAGGCTTGTTGGTCTTCAGGCTGCTGACTGCTGGCAGCTGTTGCTTGCATAATGCATAGCCTGCCGGCCGCCATTGGCAGACGGCGCCGCCTATTGCAACGTCGTCGATCATCGCCTGCCACCCCAGAGCTGTTCTTGCCGTCCTCGTGGAAGACATGGTGGTCAAGCCAAGATGAGCTCATCTATCTGTAGATCACACCCTGGGGTCACTACAGCCCAAAGGACTATCCAAGTAACGGCTTGTGACATGTGCCCTTTTGTAACGTAACGGGGACCCGTCATCGTCCGTTACGCTGGCGTCACTGTGAGTGCGCTCATCGTTACGTGCTCCGTCATCTCCTGTTAACGCTGCCGTCCACGAGGAAGACTCGGAGGTCATCAGAAAGCTCGGCTGTTGACCTTTAAACCCGGAGTAGCCAGTTAAAATAAAACACGACCCATCGTAAGCACTGCGGTGGTGTTTTGAATGTACAGTGGTCTAGTTCAAAAGGCCACAGTTACTTTCTAAACACTCAGCTTGTAAACTCAAAACATGTCATGTCCAATGTTAGTATATTAATTGTAATGCATCACAACAGGTTTGTAAACTTTACAACATGTGTATGCAATAATATTGGTTGTTTCTGTATGTGTTTTATTTTTTTTATAATTGACAGAGCTAATTAATTAATTAATCAATCAATGGATGAGTCTGAAAAAAATGTTCTGTTTTAAAATGTATGGTTTTAAAACAGGCAATAAAGTAGTTTTGATTTGATTTGATTTTGATATATAATACATTAACTGTTAATCGGTGGCTCAAAACAATATTCCATTTCACCACTTATTGTTATTCGTAAGTCTTTTTCTTTTACAGTAGTAACTAGAACAGTATATCCCATATTACAGCTTATATCCAAGTTCCCGTATCATGTATGTAAGCATTTACATTTCCAAAAATTTAATAATATCTAATAACAATATCTACTATTTTCAGACCATTTAACTAATTTGTCTTGATCGTTTTGTAAATGTTGTTTATCATCATCAGTGTTAACCTTTCTAAACACTTTTGTGTCATCCGTAAATTTCAGTGCGCTGCTTGTTATATTGTCGTCTAAGTCATTGATATATATTAAGAATAATAAAGGTCCTAATACTGATCCTTGTGGTACCCCACTCAACACTGATTTCCAGTTTGAAACCTTCCCATCTACTACAACGCGCTGTCTTCTCTCAGTCAGCCATTGTTCTATCCAGTCAATTATGCCAGCTTTCTTAAAATCTATGTAGATAATATCTACTGGTGATCCCTCGACTATCCACTTAGTGATTTCTTTAAGCATGACCTCGCTTTTAATAATCCATGTTGAGATTAATTTAATAATTTATATCTAACAAGGAAGTCCACCATATGGTCTTTAACCTTTCGAATAATGTACGAATCACTGACGTTAAACTCACTGGTCTCTGATTATCTGATTTATTTCTCGAACCCTTTTTAAATAATGGTATGATGTTTGTTTATTTCCATTCAAAAGGAACAACTCCCTCTTTTAATGACAAGTTGAACACTCTTGCAAGTTATATACTTTGTGTATTTGTTCTACTGTTTATTCTTAACTGTTTGGGGGACACCACATAAATTAAACGTTTTTAAAACAACCTTTACATCATTTTCTCTGAGAAAAAAACACTTGTAGTCGTACTTCAATGAACAAGATGCATATCTAAGAAGCCTTTAAAACACGTTGTGTCATATGTCGACTGGCGCTTTCATCAATGTTTTTTCTGCAAATTAATTATGGACTTATGACTATGATTGTTGTGTTATATCCACATTGCATATTTTGTTAATGCATGTCCAAGAACAAAATTGCAATTATACGTTTTAGTATATGCTTTTTCAGTCATTATTTATCTAGATCCATAAGAAGAAACATCACCCCGTCCATGTGGTAAAGTAGTGGTCGTGATAGTGTGCCGTAACGCATTGTGTGTAGATTAACCTACTTGAGTAATTGAGCACATTTATCCTAATGTCCTCTGATGTGCCCAACATTCCTGTACTGTCCACTAGCATAAATGAATGTCAACTGCTGTAAACTACAATCCACGACTTTCCACTACTGTCCACTACTGCTGCGTCTGAACAAAGCCGGACAATATTAGCATTTTACTAAAACTAATTATTAATGTATGTCTTATTCCGGGGTAAATAATCTATTTAGATTACAATTCAATATAGTTGACCGCAGATCGTTTGATGTGCACATAGCACACGATGAGACACTTACAGGTTATTAATGAGCAATATTTATTCCATATATAAAGTATACTGATATAATATATATTGTAAACAGCATTATAGCGTTTGTAATCAAACGGATACACAGGCACCAGTAACTACCGTCAGCATTGCACGATTGTTGTCTATACAAATACATTCAAGAATTACAATGCATAATACGACATGGAACATCAACGGAGAAGGTGTCACATTAATTATTCATTTATGCACTCTGAAATAATGCGATAACGGCTACCATTTATATAAGTCTATATATCAGAACGAAACACACTAATGTGTTCCGCCTGTTGGATTAGTAGTGGCCGGCTTCTGTCTCGTCAGACAGTGCTTGTTTTAGCTGTTTCATCAGCACGTCGGTAAAGTGCCAGCACGTTTGATCCCCTGATCCGTCCGGGGCGCTTTGATGTCAGTAGCAGAACCCGGTAGATCGGTCTTCAGCAACTGTTCGCCAGTGCAGTGGGTCGGTGCCATAGTCTTCCAGTTCTCTTCTGATTGTAATTGACAGGACAGTGAACTTATCAAAATAAAAGAGGAATGGTCCCATTTGCAGACATGCCTGTTACATTAGCAGACATGCCTGTTACATTAGCAGACATACCTGTTACATAGTAAAGTGGTGTTGTAAAATGTAGCATTTTCATTATTTAAATCAAACCAACTTGCCGACACAGAGTAGCAGTTGGCTGACACAAATTATATGTTAGTGGTTGCCAAAGGTTGACCAATCATCTGATGCATTCACAATGTCACTGTATTGAAACTGTTATATATGAATAAGCGTATTCGCTGCATATGTGTATACCTTTCAAAATGGGCAAAACATAAACAGCGACCAGTATTCGCGTCTATCTCGGACGATGCAGGTAAAATCCTCAGCCATTACGTGCTGATTCAGCCTTCTTCACATAAGCCTACAGCTGGCAGCGCAACGTCCCAAGTGTCCTCACATCATTGCAAACGTGGAAATGCTGTTGCGTTTTCCAAATGGTGGTTGGACTCGTGGGATTCTACGAGGCACCACTCTACCGTGCATCTTCGCATCCCATTTATGCAGCATTATGTTTTTAGAGAGAAACGTTTCATTGACTAACCGACTGCGTTGAAGCCTTGTAGCCCGCCATGCTTACGTGTCCCAGTGAGATTAAGTGTCACATCCTGCGCGATTCCCACGGCAGCGCAACGAGGCAGTGGCAAATTACATTTAAATAGCACGACCCCTTGAGCAATGAAACCTCTTCGCTGACGATTCGCCGAGAACAAATAATGACAGTTAATCTTAACAGTGCGGTAGTGTTTTACTGATAAAAAATAACATGGCGCATGCAAATATGCGACATGATAACAACACAGTTAACACGATAAATGTAAATATCTAACAGTTGCCAGCCCAAAAAAGCACCATTATCACTATGCGATTTGATGCTAAGCAGCACTTGTCTTCGCAACTTTCGGATCCAGTGGAGGTACTTTTTTTCACATTTTGATTTAGCATTATTACGTCGAGCAAGTACATATGGAATGACGGTCTATTTAATTAATTATGAAAAAGTGGCCTTATACCGGCCCCTTAAGGAAACCAAAAATGCAACAAACCATCGCTGTTACAAAAATAAATTTGTCTAAAATTTTCTAAAATTGGTATCAGAATTATACACAACAATATTTTGTGGACAATGAATAATCACATATGTTAATTGTTTCTACATACCACATTTAAATCAGATTTAACAAAATGTGCTCCTGTGCCCATTTGTGACACAGTTAACAAAATAACTACTAATATATAATATATATATATATATATATATATATATATATATATATATATATATATATATATATATATATATATATATATATATATATATATATATACTGCTGCTGCTGCCGCCGCTGCTGTTACATATCCTACTACTAACGCTCCTACAATCATAAACACCAACACAAGCACCAATAAAACAGCATTTGCTTTAACCAGCATGTATCTCGATTACCCATAGGACTTCACACTGGACGTGTACTTCCGACAGCACTGGAGCGACCCTCGTCTGCGCTTCCGCGAGGAAGAAGATGAACTGTGCATAAGCAATGAGATGCTGAGCAAGATCTGGTGGCCAGACACCTTCTTCGCTAACGCCAAGAAAGCGAACTTCCATTTCGCGACGACGAAGAACGCTTTCCTGCGTATCAAGCCTAGCGGAGAGATCACACAAAGTCTCAGGTAATTTAACGAGATTCAATTTTAAAAAACTGTAGAGGGCACGTGATCTCCAGAGGGCACGTGATCAAAGGATTGATTGGCTTATCCTGAATCCACAATTTTAATATATGGTTTACATGTGTTAGTACATGTCATATCTGTTGATAAGCATAATAAAACCTCTAGTATATACAAAGTGGGCGTGTATATAATCCGGTCCTGTCATCTATCATCATATTTTAGAATGGGTATGTATTGCTATCCTAACCATATTCGTTTTAAGCTACTTTGTGCTTTCTATATATAGTTTGAAGACAATTTGAAGAACATAATTCTTGTAACCAGTTAATATAATTGTATAGTTGTTCTCCCCTTCATATACCAGTCTCTAATGTCAATAAAAAATATTAAAAGTAGTCTAGTAATTTGCCGATAGGAGTACTAATTAACCACAGATGTGGTTATTAGAGGTGAACGTTTTTTTTACTGTTCTTATGTGAATTAGAGACAAATACTGTACTTGTTGTTATAACTGTTCTTGTTATTATATCATGGATGGAGCTTGTGATTATAATAGGCCGGTTTGATGCCGTGTCTTCCCCCCTGTAATATGATACAGACAAATTGCGGAATAATATATTTATGAACGTGTTTGTAATGCTGTTCTACGTAGAAGTGTTGAAGCTTAGCGCTTCTACTGTTGCACTGAATACTTCAATGGATAATTAACCTCAATTCAAAAAAGTTTTTTTTTCACGACTGGTACAGGTTAACGGTTCAGGCGATGTGCAATATGGACTTGACGTATTTTCCAATGGACAGTCAGATCTGCTCGCTGGAGATAGAGAGCTGTAAGTTCAAGCAATCAACAACACTTTCGCTGTCGTTCATGTATATTTCATATAACCAACCACACATTCGTTGCCGTTCTTGTTTAGTTCATGCTCCAGATTTGGTTCATATGCACGTACATGTTCTACAATGATAGATGTTACGCATAATCAAATATGCTGCTATCAGTATGTTGATATCAGTACACCTATCAACGTTGGCAAACAAAGATGACGCTATCTGGCAACTACCTACAACGAAGTTCCCCATTTCAAGCGTATACCACGCCTAATTGTTTTTTGGCCTGCAGTTTAATTAATAACTTAACGATTCCGATTACACATCATTTAGATACAAAAACATGTACAATGCAGTTGCACTAGGACCATAGTAGTGATGGACGCAATACACGAAGATCGGGGCGATATTAGGGCAGTGTAATACAAGTTCGCGCCATTGTAATATGCTCCTGTATTTCTTATTATTCATATTATTATTGTTTTCCGTTGATTATCTTCCTTCCTCGCCATCATACACTTATATCGTCGTCATTCCACACAATCTCTCTAATGTGTAGACGGATATTCGACGAAAGACATCGCCTACAGGTGGCGCGACGGTGCCGTGAAGTCCGTAGGCCTGCACAAGGACGTTCAACTGCCGCAGTTCAATGTCCAGGGTTACCGGACTAACGAAAGACTCATCGAACTGTCAACAGGTGAGTTCATTTTGTTCACGCCATGACATGATTAGTATTTTCAGTTACTTTTTGATACATTTTTTTATTACATCATGTAACTTTTTGACTCTAATTGTTTGCTACAAATAATCAATTAAATATAATATGTTGCGTATATCATATTTCTTTGCTATTATATACCATAATATGCAGTAACTAAATAAAGCTGTTCTAAAATGTGTGTTATTTTTGGCGTTGAGTATGTCTATGATTATTATATTCACGTACAGTTGTTTCGATATGGAAATCATTATTGCAATTGGAATTGATATGTTATAATTGGAATTTGTATTTCGAAGTGTAATTTGGAAATATATAATTGGTGTATTGTTGCAATTGGAAATGGAATTGATATACTATAATTGAGGCAAAGTCTGATTGTCTCATACCAACAAATTATGCCTACCCCCGTTTCGTCTGGACAACCTGTACGGGGCGATACAAAGCAGTGGCATTTTGTCGGGTATATAAACAAACAGGTGACCAAGGCTCCGTCTAGTGTTCGCAGTAGGCTTTTCGAGTACTTTTGCGTCCAATGAGCGACAATAGTTAGTAGACAGTTTCAGCCATACGTTTTCAATTCTTAACGTATATCATCAACGCTTAATGAATAGCCTAACAGTTTAACTTATCTCACACGTAGTCCTAATGCAGCTTCAGCTATACGCCCGAGTGATTTTCCCATAATGGGATGTCGACTCATCCTTAATGTATAATTAAATATAGTTAAGTTATGATTGTTCTTAGATGTATAGATTACATAGAAAAAAAACCTAAACATGCCTTCGTTGAAATAGCGTTTAAAACTAATTCACCAATGTAGGTCATTCTGTATGTATTTACGTATGCGAATCTCGGTGCGAAACTTATGGTGAACACGTGACCAGCAAATTCAGCTGACGTCATTAACTTTACTAATTGAAGTAACGGCATGTGGCGCAAAAAAACGTATGGCTGAAACTGCTTAATGTTGTCTGTGCTACTGCATTATGTCTTTCACCTTATGACAATGCACAATTACTGACTGTTCGCCTATCGACACAGTTGCTATTCTGCAGAACGCAGCATTTCAAGATCAGCCACAGGCTGAGTCGAAATTGGGGTGTATCAAATGTGGGTGTTTTTCTGGGGAAAAAATATGTTTCTCAAATTTCATGTAGCAGATCCGTAATTGATGTTTAACATGCTGTGAAAGTTGATAGAGCATTGTGTTTTCTTACAACAACATATATGGTGCTCACAATCAGACAAAATAGTTGCGCGTACAATGAATTTTTTTATTTTGATTCATCCATAACTTGAACGTAAAATTTATAGGGAACCCATTCACTGATTGAGCAAGCCAGATCGGTGTTTCCCCCAAACGATCGGCATGGCCCCGATTGAGCTTACACAAGAAGCGGTGACGTAGCAAACACTCTCTATTGTCTCTTCAGGAAACTACTCGCGCCTGGCATGCGAATTGTTCTTCGTGCGCAGTCTCGGCTACTACGTCATCCAGATCTACATCCCGTCGTGTCTGATCGTCGTCCTGTCGTGGGTGTCCTTCTGGCTGAGTCGTGACGCCGTGCCCGCCCGTGTCGCCCTCGGTATCACGACCGTACTCACTATGACTACCCTCATCTCAAGTACCAACGCCTCTCTGCCCAAGATCTCCTACCTCAAGAGCATCGACGTCTACCTCGTCACATGTTTCTTTATGGTGTTCGCCTCACTCCTTGAGTACGCTTCCGTCAGCTTCATCTCCCACGTCACGGCGCAGGTTTGAATTGAATTGAATACTATTTAATTCAACAAAGAGTGCAAGACATGCGTTAAAAATAAAAAAAATGCGTTTCTTGAAGAAACTTAGAAAGTTGAAATATAACACTTATTTGACACTTCCACATTCCTTGTAAATTAGTAAAAACAAATATATAATTATACAAGTCATCAAATACAAAGGCTGTCATATATAACAAAATAGCAATAATAATAATAAACTTCCTATTGAAATAAGAAAAACATATACGTACACTTTTTCGAACAATTATATGGAATTACAACAATAACTCATACTTATCATACATGTTATTTTTATACAACTTCTTAAAGGTTTGGAACTCTTAATCTTGTAACGTGTGAGGTAGGTATTTATTATGAGCCTTATGCATTGTTGTATATGATGATTATTATTATGAGAGATAAGATGATGAATGATGTAAAGACAACGTACATCGATGTTCATTGAATAATTGATACCCAGCTAATTGGGGTTTTTATTAATTAAAATACTAACATTATCCGATGATTGTTATGTACTCAAATGATATATAAATTAGCAATATTGAATTTCATGTTTTGATCTTTATTCCCGTAGTATATTTACTGTCAGATATATTAAAACGGGAATATGACAGATCATCAAATCATCTGTTGAAGTAAGTCATATTTAGCCTTCAAAATTGAAGAATTATTGGTCGGTCTGTCAATGCAATAGAGCGGTATCGATATGTCGTAAGACTAGCATATTTTAATTCATCGCCTGTTCGTGTGTTTTCGAAAATATTAAGAGGTGAACGATCACACAGGCAACACATCTTGTATAGACATTTGTTTTAATCAACCGAGATGTTATAAATAATGACACATTCAGTGTCATAATGCCCGTAAAACAGTCGTTCGATTAACCAATGAAACGTCGTTCTTCGTTCCTTTTAAACGACGACGATGCTAGCAATGAGGGTGATGAAGGTCATGACAATGATGATAATAATGACTAACTTTTATGGCGATCGTCGATCACAGTTGATGGGGCCAATGCTGGATGTAGGAGAACGTCCCCAACGCGCACTTATTCCCTATAGCGCCCCAACACTGCTCTAGCGGATCACAGCAACACCATATATGCGTTATGTGTTCAATTCGGTAGATGTCGCTGTTTAAAGCACGTGCTAAACGAACTGTCGTCTAGAAGTCGACCATTTTTGAGAAAGAATATCGGTAAGCTTTTGAACGTGTTTGACTTAAATGTGACTTTCTGTAATGTCTTAGCACTTTAATTAATATTGTGCATTTGTTCTAACGATGATATAATTAGTAATTACAATTTGCTAAAGAACCATACGCACACTATCGGAATGGCATTTCATTTTGGAATAATTGTTTTGCAATTGGCCGATTTAGTGTCACTGATCATTGTCCCTAAACCACACCCCGCCATATTCCCAAACGCATCACCATCCTGATGCTTAAAACTGGCGGGACGTTTGGGGGACAATGTAGGCATATAAATATAACAAAGACACGCACAATCTACTTGAAATTAATCTAGTTTGCAATATTAGTGTATGCACAATGCACTACAATTGCACAAAGTATAACGCTTATACTGAACCTAAAAAGCACCGTTAATTTCAGATGGCGCGTGACGACATACCTCTCACCAATAGGCCTAATGATGCTTATGGCAACGCGGCTTTATAAGAGGCTCTCAATGCTCTTCAGCATGGCGAGTCGTACAGGAGCGTCGAAGGGGAATACGGCGTCTCGAGATGCACGCTTCAACGACACCAAGGGCCAAGAAAAATGGCATCGGTTTACATTCAAATTTAACTAAATTATTTTAATGTCAGACGGTCGACTTATAAGGTATAATTAAACAGGATTACAAGTGTCAAGATGATAATATATTTAATAATATGTTTTTATGTTATGTCGTCTTATGTATGATTACAATGATTTTAATACAGTTACATTTAACAATATATGGTGTTATTATGTTATTTATTGTGGTGTTTGTTTAGTTTAATCCAACAAATCAATTACCAATAAAATGTTGTCTTTATCACAGGTTCGAGCACCAGCCCGAATACAACTTGGGAGGATCAAACAAATCCCGGACAGCGACGTGGAATCAATTATCGCAGAACACGCCTTAGACATGCAGAAACGATTATACGAACTGTCGTTGAACGAAATTCGACGCTTGGCGTTTGAAATACCGGAACGTCACGGCATCCATTCGACAATATCAAAAAGATGATTGAACGGGGCGGCGCTGGTTGAACGGATTTCTTGATCGCAACAACACGCTATCTGTGAGATAGCCGGAGCCGACAAGCATTTGTCGGACAAACCAAATGAAACTGGGCGAAATGGCGAAGTGTCACGTTGGTGGGATGTCTGTGAAGATGTCGGACAGACGTGAGCTTCACAAGGGAAAACGCGCACATGCAAACGGAAACAACCACTAACTGACAGGCTGAAGAGGGGGCCTGACTCAGGCCGCACAGAAAGTGTGGACCGGTGCATCTACTCCAACGAAGTGTACGAAGACCCACCGACTGAAGATTGGCTGCAATGCCCAGAGTGTTGCCTGTAGCACCACGAGAAATGTGGCAAAGACAAACCTGTATGCGACCTATGTGTGTGACTAGTAACACAGTCGGTGATTGTACACTGTGTTTAACAATTTATGCTATAATTGCATTTAAATGGTAGTATATCCGTAATTATAATCTTCGTTGCATACATAGTAGTAGAGGAGTCGGCCACTGTAGGCCTACACTGTATCTAAATCATTATTAGGCCTTTTGCTTGCCTTAAGTTTAAGTTAAATGCTATATAATTTTATTCGCATCGTAGGTGCGCTATGAGGAAGCATTTGGGCGCTTTGGGGGCACACTTCCTCAAAGCGCCTCGTATGCTATTTTTCTTTCTCTGATATAAATTCTATTTTTTTATCAGTTGATATTCCTACACATTGTTTAATTAGTGTACCCGCGTTGATGAATAAAAACAAGCCGAACTTTAGCAGCATATTTCAAATTATTCTCAAATAAAGAAGTGTTAGTGCGCTTTAGGGACATTCCCCTAATCCCTCCTTCGACAGATAAATATCACAAAGAAGTTTGTACTGCCCTCTGGCGAATGTCTGACACATTGTTCTATGGTGCTCTTGACGATGTATTGAACAAACCAATGACAATTGCTTGATATACAAATAATCACAATTGTATAAAAACCGTTAATACGCAGCACACAGACAGAAGACACAATAATGCAATAATACATACTAATATATTGATTATATTCTCTTGTTCGGGAAGCGGTTATCGGCATAAGTTAGCGTGTACCGATTTGCATACAAAGGAGTTAACATGCTCCAGCGATTCGTATATGCCTTGCTGTTTCACTGCTTCCAGGCCAAGAAGAAACGGAAGATGAGTGACCCTGATTTGCATATGAAACTGAGTGCGCAGTCGAGCATCGCAAACAACACTGGCGCGCTGACTTCGAAGCCGGTGACACCTAGCAGTGAACAGAGACAGGGCTCATTTCAAACGGTAAGAACAGGCGGTGGCGGAGACGCGCATGTAGTGAATACTAATAAAAAATCGGCACATGAACGGCGACGATAACTGTTTTCCATAACTTCGGAGGCGAATCGTAATCATTATCAAGATGGCTACGGTTTTTGTTAAGATATAAAATGCGTGTGCGGTCTTGCAACGGGGAATACATGTCAAAGGAGAAATTAATTATTTTCTTGATGCCATCACTTTTACTGTATTTGTGTAATGCTTAAGAATAATTGCATCGTGCCTTCAATACGTCACTTTATAGAGACACTTTGGTTTTTACCCGCTACTGAACTCAGATTCCTGGTGATTTCGGTGCTACATATGTTTTACTTAAACCATTCAAACAATCAATTATGTATTTACAACAAACAGATTACATTTCACTAATACAACTATTAATAATAATAATAATAACAATAGCATACAAAACCATATTCAACCCGTGGAATTAAGGTATAGCTAAACACTAGTGTGTTAGAGAGGAGGTGAACGGAAGTGTAATACTTATATATGATTCAGACCCGACCAGTAGAGTCATTGTTCTAATGCTACATTGTCCTTCACCTTCATCGATTGACTGGGACGGTCCTAAGTGTGCCATGTCCGCAGAGTTTTCATCAGTTTGATCTACCGTACTAACACTATTTAATATATGGTATCTTTGTCTGCATCGGAACAACACACCTCTTGGTCATGCTTCAGGAGGTGCGCCTGACGTCCATGGAGAAGCCTTACACTGAGTGTGACCTGCGGCCCGACACGTTCAACGGCAACAACATCGACCCTCCAGTCGTTGTCGACTCCGACGTCTCGGTGATCGTCAGCTCACCCAAGACGGGCATCTGGAGGATGTCTTGGGAGAAGTGTGGCATCCACCCTGCCACCATCGACGCCTACGCGCGCATCATATTCCCTTTCAGTTTCTTGGTCTTCAACCTCATATACTGGATTACATATCTGAACATCCGCTATCGGCCCGACGAAGCTGAGTTCGTCTCCTCTGAGTAGGGCGTCAGTCTGCTCCGAGTAGGGAATTCACTCCCAGGTGGGACATGCGAACTCACGTGAGCAGGCAACTGACAAGCACACGCGCACGTATAATGTGTAATTCGCGCTTCCGGCACGACACAGATCAGTATTCGTTTGAGTCAATTATCGATGCATTGTTATATGTCATGTTATACGGACTGCATTCAGTCGTTACTGTATTAACTTTAAGGTTCACATATTCACTGAGACTGTGTCTTTCAAGTGATGTCATATATGCACGCGAGACGACAGTCAGCGCTATGGAGACGAACGCTAAATCTGGTAGTGTAATTCTTGTTAGCCGACCAGGAGGTCGTCAAGTTAAGTGTACATTTTGATGAAACGTCGATGGATTAGAACATCATGCAATGTGTTGTATATCCAGTTGTATATCCTCTGTACACAGAACAATGACTTGTTTCATTCGGGTTTGTCCTGGTTCAATTTGATACATGAACCACCAGACAACTCAAAGAAGAAAATGGAGAGTCACTTGAAGACCTGACTGACTTAACTGAAGAACGGAACACTCAGGGAAGGGACGGAAGTATCAAACATAGGAACGAAAGTACTCAAAGGAGGAACGGGAATATTCCAAGAAAAGACGCAAGTACTCAAGCAGAGGAACGGAAGTACTCAAT
>BSQZ01000051.1:4190000-4237500 GCA_033239005.1 Lamellibrachia satsuma
CCGTGACCCTGCGAGCTATGCTGGTGGGAATCTTGCATTCCTGGCAGGATCACCTAAAAAGGATTGATTAAGGGGTAGAGACCCTCAGGTTGGGGGTTGAGCATAGGGTTAACAACCATATCTCGTAAAAAAAACAGACTGTTACAATAACTCACAAAAGAAACTCAACGGACCCCAGCTACCAAGAAACTTGAGGCATAAAGGAGCCGGGGATGACCGACACAAATGAAAGCCATAAGGAAACTAGTAGCGCGAAGACAAGCCTACTGGATGCAACAAAATAACTCCAGATTAGGGCCTAGAATGTCACGATAATGTTCGATAATGCAAAAACAGCACAATTCATAAATGAGATGAAATCATATAAGTTACAAATCCTTGGGACTAGTGAGTCCAGATGGACAAGTTTTGGCAGACACGTCAAACTGGCAGGATATACAATCTTGTACTCTGGCAGAGACGACAACCGCCACATTGCAGGAGTGGTCATAATCCTCAAGAAAGGGATGGAAAGGACACTGATAGAATGGAAACCAGTCAGTGCTAGACTGCTGAGAGCCAGGTTCTATGGCAAATACAGCAAACTTACGATCATCCAATGTTACTCCCCAACCAATGATGCAGAACCGGAGGAGAAAGAGGCCTTTTACAGCATGCTACAAGCCGAGAAGGAGAGAGTTCCTGCACACGACGTGTTGATCATCATGGGCGATTTCACTGCAAAGGTTGGGTCTGACAATGTTGGAACAGGAGAGATCTGTTTCGTTATTTAATGAATAAACTTGTTAAGAAATCATGCAGAAGTGACAAAGGAAAGCTGAAACAGCCGCTTCCAAGCAAGAGATGAGCACTGTGTATAAAATAACGAAACAGATCTGTGGAAGCACCAACTACAATGTCAATCCCCAGTCATGGACAAATACGGAAAGCTGCTGACCAATGAAACGGAACAAGAACGAAGATGGACAGAACACTTCAATGAAGTCCTAAACATACCGAATCCACAACACCGAGCAGACATCTAGCCGGCAGAAAGAGACCTGGAGATAGAAACGCCCCCACCAAAGAAAGCAGAGATTAAAGCAGCAATAGTCACTCTGGGAAACAACAAAGTTCCAGGAACAGACTCATCATGCGCAGAAGTTTTCACGACTGACCAGAAACTGCAGCCGAGATCTTATACCCGCTCTTTTTGGAGATACGGGAACAAGAACTGCTCATCATGACCCGAATGAAAACAGAAAACAACATTAGACAAGCTTCTCCGCCCGGAACAAACAAGCTTCAGAAAAGGGAGAGGAACAGCCGAACACATTTTCACTTTGCGGAACATTCTAGAGCAATGCAATGAATGGCAAAGAAAAATCTATGTTAACGTCGTAGATTTTGAAACAAAGCATTCGACATTGTGCACAGGGAGAGCCTTTGCAAAATCCTGAGGCACTATGGAATTCCAGAAAAGCTGGTGAAACTCATCCAGATCTTCTACAGGAACTTTTCCTGTAGTGTCCGAAACTCAACAACCAAATTCACTGTGAAATCCGGCGTGCGACAAGGATGTGTAATGTCATCGTTTCTATTCACCCTAGCCATCGACTGGGCAAAAAAAACACGACAAACCAACAGCAGACTGGTATCAGATGGAACTTTTGCTCTTGGTCATCATTAGTAGTAGTAGTAGTAGTAGTAGTAGTAGTAGTAGTAGTAGTAGTAGTAGTAGTAGTAGTAGTAGTAGTAGTAATAGTATTAGTAGTAGTAGTAGTAGTAGTAGTAGTAGTAGTAGTAGTAGTAGTAGTAGTAGAAGTAGTAGTAGTTCTTTCCCATGGTGTTTCATTACTAGTTTTATGTTCTTTGTTTGTTCTTTCCCATGGTGTTTCATTACTAGTTTTATGTTCTTGGTTTTTTTATTTCCCATGGTGTTTCATTACTAGTTTTATGTCCTTTGTTTGTTCTTTCCACTGGTGTTTCATTACTAGTTTTATGTTCTTTGTTTGTTCTTTCCCATGGTGTTTCATTAACAGTTTTATGTTCTTTGTTTGTTCTTTCCCATGGTGTTTTATTACTAGTTTTATGTTCTTGGTTTGTTCTTTCCCATAGTGTTTCATTACTAATTTTATGTTCTTGGTTTGTTCTTTCCCATGGTGTTTCATTACTAGTTTTATGTTCTTGGCTTGTTCTTTCCCATGGTGTTTCATTACTAGTTTTATGTTCTTTGTTTGTTCTTTC
Organism: Lamellibrachia satsuma; assembly: GCA_033239005.1. Lineage (NCBI taxonomy): Eukaryota > Metazoa > Annelida > Polychaeta > Sabellida > Siboglinidae > Lamellibrachia > Lamellibrachia satsuma. The sequence goes on from BSQZ01000051.1 coordinate 4,192,227, forward strand.
CCATGGTGTTTCATTACTAGTTTTATGTTCTTGGTTTGTTCTTTCCCATGGTGTTTCATATTAGTTTTATGTTCTTGGTTTGTTCTTTCCCATGGTGTTTCATTACTAGTTTTATGTCCTTAGTTTGTTCTTTCCCATGGTGTTTCATTATTAGTTTTATGTTCTTGGTTTGTTCTTTCCCATTGTGTTTCATATTAGTTTTATGTTTCATTACTAATTGTTTCTGACCAACATATCCTTATAATTCTTCTTAGACACTTATCTTCACAAGTTCGGATCTTCTTCCTTTTAGAATGCAAAACAAGTCTTGTTCTCGGGGGTACGTTCGGAACACCGGTAATCCCACAGCATATTTGAAAAACATTCATTTGAAATGTGCGAATTCCGAGAGATAGCGAAATTGTTATTGCATATGCGAGCTGGACGGTGCTTGATGAAATTACACTAATTATTTTATTGATTGGATTCAATATATTTTCGCTGGGTATAATTATGCACAGCAACACATTATACTAAACAGTACATTGCCAATTCCGTTATTCCTATCGATTTGTTTAAGATAATTGGCAACAATTTATTGCTCATTTTGAGCAATTCATCACGCGCGTGCACTGTGTAGTTATTCATGCGTCAGACAAGTTGTTGCCGCAGGGAATATATCGATTCTTATTCTTGGCACTTTCTTCGTATCCCAACATTAGAGGAAGATAGATCGACCGACTCGGCAAGTCCACTTTGTGATATTGTACAAAATGGAGCGCAATCTGATATGTATCCCACTCTGATGAATGCATCAAACAAAACATTAGATGCTCGCATAAACAATAATCCGTTATTTCAAATTAGACACTCATGCAATACATTTGGATACAGTTTCTTCCCGTCTACAGTTAAACAGTGGAACTATATGCCGCCATGCATTATTTTGTGTAATTCGTTAGGTACATTCCAGACCAGTCTCATTCAACATCCAAGAAACTAACCGATTAACCAAAATGCGCACGGGCGCGATGTGTCCGAAGCATATTATTTGCCAGTACCATTATATATATATATATATATATATATATATATATATATATATATATATATATATATATATATATATATATATATATATATATATATATATATATATATGCAGACTGAATAGGAAAGTCAGGAGATGGATTTTGTTTCATTTCTAGTTGTTATTTCCCATCACGGGTTTCCTGACGTTCAACTTCATTTATTGGCAGTTTTATTTGTATAGAGCCCGACAGATATCCGTCTTGCACTTGTTTGCGATGTGCACCTGTGACGGTTTCATTGTTCTTTGTTTTTAGATGGCGCACTTGAGGCGTCGGAGGGTAAACATCCATCCTCTGGACCATACGACGATATACATGTAGATGCTTCTGTTCAGCTGAGCATCTCGAAGCATGTTGCTGAAGAAGATGAAGAAGAGGCTGCGCGCTAACACGCAGCCTTGTTCGACACTCTTTGATATGGGAAAAAGAAAAATCGTTGATGCATTTCATTCCTCCCATTTCCCATCATGCAGCTGTAGGGTCATCCTAGTGAACTTTGCAATTTTAACATCAATAAAAATAGTTGATCCACGAACATTAATAAGATAAGAACAAATCAAGCGTTATTTGGTATTTGGATTTTTACTTCCCGTCTTCTCTTTACTTTGTCATATACACTGGGATTCTTTAGCACACACACACACACACACACACACACACACACACACACACACACACACACACACACACACACACACACACACACACACACACACACACACACACACACACACAAACACACTCATTTACTATGCTTCTCCCCTCTTATTCTCTCCCTTTCTCTCTTTCTTTCTCTCTCTCTCCCTCTCTGTCCCCCCCCCTCTCTCTCTCTCTCTGTCGCCCTCCCTCCCTCCCTCCCTCCTTCTCTCTACCTCTCTCTCTCTCCCTCCCTCCAACCTTTCCTCCCTGTATAATATATGTTGATGCTTTAATGCGATTATCCATCTCATCCGCTTACAGACATGTCGCAGTCTAAGCGCTCCCATTCACTTCTTCTCGTCTAGACGTCGCGAGAGCATCAACACTTATCGTAACACTCTCTTCTAAGCTGTTGTTTCTCACTAACACTGGAACTTGCTCAAACTGAATGTTCATTCTTTGTCTCGATGATGCTTTCTGCAAGTACGAATGCATCTCCGGACTGCATGTGGCGTAGACAACAATATTGAGAAAGCCATTGGCGAACGACAGCGTTTCGACGGCCTTCTGAAGCCTTAGTCTTCCCGCTAGATGCGAGTTTGAACTGTCCGTCGTCGTGTTCACGATTTCAGCCGGCAGTTGGCAAACGAAGTAGAAGACAAACAGCAGAACCGACACGAGAAGCCTCTTAGCGTCGTTCGTGCTGTGTGTCGGAACCTTGCTTCGAATCATCGCCTGCGTGAGCGACGCGAACATAAGGAGCATAGCCACGCCCGGCAACGTGAAGGACACTGCATAATCGGCGATGACGAAGCCGTTCCGCATGGCCAGTTCCATCGGCGATGTCATGCATCGCAGCACCGTCACGGTTCGGTTGTCAAAGGTCGTGATCGTGAAGGACTGGAGCGCATAGAGGACGATCTGCCAGATATTGTAAGCGGCCCCGAAGAACCACATGACGCAGAGGAAAAAGATGCACTTTGCCCCCAGGTACTGTCGTCTGCATGTCTGCCGTGCCTGGTGGGGAGAAACGACGAACATGGTGAAGGCGACCACGAAATATGAAATTATAACAACAATAATGGCAGTAATAATAATAACAAGAATACTAACACTACAAAAGCATTAATGATAATGATATAGTTATTCTTACTAAGAGATGCAGAGGTACCAAGCTCCTGCTTTTTAAAGGAGATCCTTCTTCTCTGCAATATTTTTAAAATCTCCATTTCAAATAATCTCCTTTTTCAAGCAATTCCAAATTGCCTATCAAAGTGGCTACAAAAGCATAAATTTCCCCCATTAGATTTCATTTCAGAAATCGTATTGTTGCACAGGAGATTCAACCAGCAAGATAATCACCTTCCTCGTAAGTATTTAACGTGGCACCGCTGAAGACGCACACATCAATTAAGACAATAATTATGTGCATTTTCGACGGCTAATCCTTAGCCATTAAATAATGCTTATCGACGGCGTAACCTTAGGCATCAAATCACATTTGCAATCAGGTAATGTAACCACGTCCACTGCCGTCATCAACTTTGCTATCATCATTAATACCCCGACAGTATCGAGTGCACGTCATAAACCTGTGTGGCGTGCTGGTAATAAACAGTGTAGCTAATATCGGCAAGTGCAATCTCCAGCGACACAAACAGTTCCCACTTCAGAATTATCATGAAGCCACTATTACGGTGCAATACTGAATTTATATGTGCCTATTGTTAACACACGAACGCACGCACGCACGCACGCACACACACACACACACACACACACACACACACACACACACACACACACACACACACACACACACACACACACACACACACACACACACACACACACACACACACACACACACACACACACACACACACACACACACACACACACACACATGCACAAACACACGTATGCATGCGCCCACCAATCAAAATGATGTTAGCGGAGCAATACGACACGACAACGAATATTTGCACATCACGAAGAGCTGACTTTCAAAACCAGGCACATCCAATTTCGCAAATATTTGAGTAAACCCCTTTAGCACACTATATATGGTATGCTGCACGCAAGTCATGCAAGAAATGCATTTCAATAAAACTCTTACAAGAGGAACTGAAACATTAAAATTAATATATTAATATAATGACGAACGAAATTAGATTTCCTAAGTAAGCATATATATATATATATATATATATATATATATATATATATATATATATATATATATATATATATATATATATATATATATATATATATATATATATATATATATATATATATATATTCCGTAAGCACGCACGCAGACAGACAGAGAGACAGAGGCGGGGGGACAGGGAGACGGTGACACAGAAAGAAAGAAAGAGAGACATAGAGCGACTTCATATCTGCTAGACGTGGACTAGACACACCGCCCACCTGTTTGACGACTGTCCGTTATCCCCTACCTTCATGTACTTCTCGAAGACCATGGCGACAACGGAGTAGACAGACACGGTCCTCGCCCAACAGCGGATATATCGGCTGAGCTTACACAGGAAGGGTATGCATCTGGCCGCCACGGCTGGCTGCACACGCTGCGTCACTAGCGAGCTTGGCAGGACGAAGCACGCTACCAGCAGATCAGCGACGGCGATGGAGACAACGCTGATGTTGTGTGTCGACTTCACCTTCTTCTGTGGACAGAACCGTATGTAGACAATCGCGCACACATTGCCCGACAGCGATAGTACCATGACAAGAACGTCAACGACGAAGAGGTTGGCTTCGAAGTCAGACGCAAAGGTCGCGTCGGCGCCATTCGGTTGCAGTGTTTGCTGCGCATGCGTGGTAGTCGTTTCCGTTGTCATCTTAATAGCCGTTGCTTGGGAAATGCTGCTCCTAATCTATTGTTTCTGATAAATAAACAGTCGCGCTGGTATTCTATTCCCAAGTCAAATTGCTCACCCTTGGACGCAACAGTTCATTTCCTGCATAGCTCTGCTTTCTGGTTCGCTTCTGAAATGTCGCAGTTAAATTACGGCGAGATGCATATAACTCATTGAGCAGTTGATTGCTCAAAAAACGGCGTGTGCGTAATGCTCCTCTTAGCAGTTAGCTAGATATTCTTGTCCTTTGATCGTACCGCGAACCCATGTCTTTGAAGTGTCCATTATTACGACGATGAAGGCGCGGTTTCTTAAGTGTCTTTTCTAGATGCAGTTGAATGTTGTATATTCCCTTTCATTGAATGTTGTATATTCCCTTTCATTGAATGTTGTATATTCCCTTTCATTGAATGTTGTATATTCCCTTTCATTGAATGTTTTATATTCCCTTTCATTGAATGTTGTATATTCCCTTTCTTTGTATGTTGAGAACAGCAGGTCACGTTGTTGTTCAGGCTGCACGTGTTTGCCGACAAGTGCCACGAACAGCAGTGTGGCCTAGGGCTAGCATTTGATGCAATATCCAGGGCGCAGCGGGAACAACTGTCGCATGCCTATTTGCATGGTCTAATGAAATTGTTGCTTTTCGCACACAACACCGTTTCGAATCCTGTCTAATTCGCTCAGATGGTGATCATCAATATCAATGCAGACTGCTCGCCAACTGATTCCCGTCGAATCAACACTGTTTTTTGGCACAATAGTCCGATCACACTGTGAATAGCAATTATTAATGAGACGGTTGCGTCCAATGTACGTCGGTTATTCATTCAATGCATATTACTCATCGTCCAACGAACACGCCGGTTGCCGATGGAGCCTCGTTTCATTGACACATGTTCGTCCTGTGATGATCATTCAAATCAAAACAGTGGACGCCCAGCGTTCTACGTCACATTTGTCCAGCCGTCTATATTGTTCAAGCGAAATCGGCTGCACGTTCCGAATCGATGTGTTATTCGGCTGTCAGTTGGACCCTACGATTTGCAGCTGGTCCACTATAATTTTGATCGGTAATTAATAGGATATTCATCCACCTGCAACGTTAAATATTCCAAAGTTAGTTTAGGATAATATCCGGCATAATACATTGCATGCTGAAACATTATTTTTAATGCGTTCACATACATATGATATACTATATACCGATCAGTAAACTAATCATCTAATAGAAATAACCTGCATTTAATTTTCCAATAAAATTATACGATTTGTAACATCCAAGCCAACGTATGTGTTAATTAAATGCAGATCTACAAATACTGTAGCTTACGAAAGACGCGTTGAAAGAAAAGTGTTCCCCACGTATCTACGCATAAATGCCATTCAATAAGCTAGCTATTGTATATTTGTAATTCAATACAGACATTTTGCCTCAGTTCGTTCAGTGCGTAGTTCACAAACAAAGAAGAACGTGATTTTAGTAACGAGTTCAGAATAACATCTTACATTGCAAAGACTATTGCAATTTTAGCACACCACTTTCACGCGCATCACGGGCCATAAACACCACCTTGCGATGCAGTAATGTTTTTTACAGCAGGTGGACTGTAGCATGAATACAGTGGTTCATTGCTTCCTCTTTGTGTTACAATGCACTGTTTTAACAGTGGTGGCAACGAATTACGCCTACGCCTCCATTATTACAGTTCGTTATTTGTGGACGTGTTTTCATAACCTGTCTGCACACACTTCGATATATTGTGCAACGCTTCGACGGGCGTGAATTGTAGGAACGTGTCACCAACAATCGATTCTTCCAAACCGTCTATGTTTTTTCAAGTGAAATCGGCTGCACGTTCCATCTCGTTTGCTATGTTTGCCGGAGGCATCGACTTGAAGTGCTATTCGGCTGTCAATTGGACCCTGCGATTGGCAGCTGCTCCACAATATTTTTTATCAGTTTATAAATAGGAAACTTATCCACCTGCAATATCACATATTCCAAAGTTAGTTAACGATAATATCCGGCATAATACATTGCATGCTGAAGCATAATTTTTAATGCGTTCATGTGCATATGATATGCTATATACCTATCAGTAAACCTGTAATCTAATATAAATAACCTGCATTTAATTTTTCAATAAAAAGACACGATTTGTAAAATCCAAACTATCGAAAAATAATTATTGTTTCTCTGATCAAGGACTGTGATTTCGTTAATGTATGTGTTAATGTGCGGTGGCGGATCGCGATATAAGAATAGACGGGGTTGCGTTGATGATGTCAATGTCCTATGTCACTGTAATAGCGTGGCTGTGTTTACTGCAATATACGAATGTTGGGATTACAGTTAGCACATATTAACAATTTGGCCTTTACCTGCCACGACAAAAGACATGTGGATGTTTTATGGGTGCGAAGATTGCGTCGTCCTATTTCGCTAGAGCGACACCTGAAGCCACCCAGACCGATATTACGTTGGATAAACAGCTCACTAACACGGCCGGTCATATTGCGTCTAATCTAGTGAAACTGTCTCTCAAAGGAAATCCGTCGTTTGTGTAAAATAGGCCTCCTCATGAAATACAACGGCATTAAGGTTCTTCTAATAACACTACATTTCAGATCAGACTAACGTCCCATTAACCAGGTCTTTATTCAGCAAACACTGTACTATAAATTATATCATATGAAGCGGGGTGGAAGTTATCGTGAAGATTAGTTTTAATCTCAGCTTGATGTCTTCTCATGCTGCCGTGGCGCGTGTGCGTTTACAAGAAGTGGTCTAATCGCACGAACCTTCGTCCAGTACTTTTCATGCATAAATCTTTGTGGCTACATATAATGCTCTTCATGCTTTCTGTGATCGTCCGACTTGCTCTTGCGCATTGAAACGCATGCATATTGTTGGCAACAGACGCAATGTGCTATACGAATGCTTCATGAAACTGAAAGTACCTCGCGATGTGTAATGGGATGTACAATGGGACGTGCAAAACGCACACATACATGTATATATGCGTATATATGCGTATATATGCGTATATATGCGTATATATATACATGTATGCACCATCCATCCATTCTTCCATACATTCCATACATACATATATTCATATATACATACACATACATACATTCATACATACATACATACATACATACATACATACATACATACATACATACATACATACATACATACATACATACATACATACATACATACATACATACATACAGATATACACACACACACACACACACACACACACACACACACACACACACACACACACACACACACACACACACACACACACACACACACACACACACACAAATACACACGCACACGCACGCACGCACGCACACACACACACACAGGTTTATTAAGCGGTCAGACAGTGCGCCGTCTACTTGCTAATAGAAGCATTCAACACAGACCCCGAACTAATCGAACTGGATCATGCATAACACGTGCGCCCTGCAAGATATTGTTACCTTAATCACCGAGACACCAAATTTAGCTGCGTCGTGTAGCGTTGACAAAAGTCCAACGAGGTTACTAGACTAGGCAAATAATCTCAAAAAACGACTTTAGGGGTACTTAAATGTTACAAGCTGTCACCCATGTCAGGATTTATCTATGACCTTTACCGGTCACAACCAGCCCGGATGACAGTTTCTATTGTGCTTTTTTTACTGTGTAGTGAGCTATTTAGCGAAGATGGTGTTAAGATTTTGTCGCGATGTTGCAACGTATATATAATCGGTTGTAACTCTGCTAATTTTAGAGCTACATAACTAAATGTGGAATAAGGAGAATTATGACAGAGATAAATATCAATATTATAGCAACATTCGACAAAAAACATAAAACGTACCATAATCATTATGATATAATCAATGTTTTATTTTGGTTTCTAGACCAAAGGTATACAATAGTTTCTATAACTTTTTACGTGCGTGGTACATGCCGATTACAACACAATAATAATAAAAGTTCATTTCCAAATAAAACAACATCAACTGGTTTGGTAAACAATGGAACATTACTGATTAAAATGCACAAATCATTGTTACTTCCCATATTTTCAAGATTGTCAGAAAGAGAAACCCTACAGTCATTGGGAAACATATCTTAATTAAACACCAATTAACAATACTGATATTAAAACATGATTACATATTAATAAACGGAAAGGGGCTCGGATTGTTCAATGTTCTGCAGCACAAAATAGCACCCATCCCCGCCCGATCACTGTCTACGAGACCAAATCATTCATTATCTGTGAAGATAGACATAAGAAGGACATGTGTGACTGACAATTAGTCTGATTCTTCATCGTCCATCGTAGTAAATCGGTTCCGGCAGATATCAACTCATCTTTTCTCGATCTTTGGTATCTTTCTGAAATAGTCTGTAACGCACCTCATTAATGGCTGCATCGTTAGTGCATGGTAAATAGACTCTGAAGATGAATTCCTCTGCCTGTTTTTCTGTGGCTTCAGAAAGAGCACGGCGTCCAAGATGACCCAACAAAACTGCTTCTGGAATGCTTCCCATGTTGACATTTTGATGTGTCCACTCAGCTGACTCACGTCGCTGTTTTGCTGTTTCTATTCTCACCGATAATTCTCGATTCCGTTGTGCTGCAAAATAATCACAAGTATCTACACACCAGTGTCTCCACTCGCGACGATAATACGTTCAAACCCTGCTTCGCAAGCTGCAGTAGTATGTAGTATAATGCGCGTATCAGCCTCTTCGTGTGTCGAGTCGAGTACATGGACTTCTAATCCGTGGGACGATTCTGCTGTAGTTTCATCAACAAAGCTTCCAGATGTGACTAACTCACAATTTTCACCAGGATTTGTTCACTCTGGAATTGAGTAAGATTAGATTTGTTATGTGTGAGGTCGATTGTTTCTAGTTGACCTGTAAAGGAACGTCTCTGCCATCAATCTTACGACGGATAGGTCTGATTTGACCTGTTCGTTTTGCTCGGGCTCTTGATTTGATTGACTCTTTCCGGTCAAAGACAACATCTACCCTTGTGCATCTCTAGCAGAAATGGCTGAATACTGCATCAATGAATGCATCAGAACGATCTCCAAACGATTTTGACCCTGCTGGCTTTCCCGTTGCTTGCACAAGGGCTTGTCCATGGATAATGGTGCTAAGTTCTAAGTTCTTAGTTGACAGGGTTTCGACGCTCACATCTACCTCTGGATGTTTTCCAAGTGCAGCCATGTTTGTGGATCGTTGATTTCCAGTTGTGTCTGCTATGGCGATTGGAACTGGTGAAAGTTCATAACACAACAGCTTATTGAGTTCTATCTCACGCCCTGCATTTCTGGCCACCAGAAGTCGCTGAAAGAGCACCTTTTCAGCCTTTATTGTTTAACCCTATTGTTTCGGGTATTTCTTGTTCTCAACAATGTGCATAATTATACTTGAGACTAACATGGACCCCACTTCCCTTAGACAAGGCCGAGTCTCCACGAACTCTTTGATCTTGTCTTTTGAGATTATTTGCCTAGTGCATACTGAGTCGTTACACGTATTGGTCAAATATTCGCGTTTCGTTTGGTGTTCAGGTTCTTATTAGGTGCACAAGGCGGCTTAAATATTGAGTTTGCACTACATGAGAACATGTTTTCCTCGTTCATTAATCTGTAAGATCATGTTTTACTTGTATTTCCACAAATACAAAGATACGTATACTCATTGTATACGTTTGAGTTTGGATAAATGTAATACACATGGATGTTTGTAGCTTATTGGTGGTCATAACGAATACAAAGATACGTACACTTATTGTATACGTTTGAGTTTGGATAAATGTAATACACATGGATGTTTGTAGCTTATTGGTGGTCATAACTCGCTGCCAAGTATCTAAGCTACTGAATCGAACAAATCTGAATGGCAACCTAATAAGTCCCGATTTACTGACAATTCGGATTGGTCGAACATGCCAAAAACATATTATAGAAATATGTGGGCTCGTATTCGGCAAATTAGTTCTTTCTATGGCGCAATTAATACAACCATTTATGGGAATCGATGCCATGCTTACGTGAACATTGGGCCTGTCTGGAACATGTTTTTTTATTGCCCGTACTGCAGCTGCGGAACGTGACTAGCTTAGATTGATCAGTGTTATATACGCACGAAGGACAATATCGAAGAAATATACGGAATGATAATAAGCAAACAATGGTCCAGTTGTGTTACAAAACTCCATAGACGAACACACAAGGAACCTAAGGTTGGTAAGCTCGTATACAAAGATAAGTCTTCAGATGACGTCGACGTATCTTGGTGTTTCCTACTGCCCTAACACTAACAGGGATTGAATCCCAACGAATTGGTGCCTAAGTAGTAAGTTACAGAAGGTGTCAATTTTTTGCAGCATTGCCAGTGAGGATTAGATGTGGTTATCGATTAGTTATTCCGTGGCATCACTATCGGTATCGAAGTGCAACTTACACAGTCGACAACATTTCTGTTTGCTCTGTTCCGACCTGCTGTTGCAATTTCATCCAAGTAGATAATATGGGCTAGCATTCAAAACTGTTTTTTTGTCAAGTGATGGATGAATTTTATGCTCTACTTCAATGGTCGTTACAGTCACTGTTTCCATGTTAGGCGCGTCACGGTCGTTTTTATGTTGTTTGCGACGTAATAAATTCAGATTTAGTTCGACATAAAACAAGATGGCGATGTCGCCTGATCAATAAACGTGTCCTCCAATCCGAGGTTATTTTATTTTTTATTGAGTATTTATATATTTATCTTGTTTCAGTACTTTAAAATGTTTAATTAGTAAGCGACGTGCTCCGTATGATATGTTTTCACTGCACCTGACGCGGGATTCTTTATTGTTCTGTTTACACGTGAACTGTATTTGCACTAGCGTAACAACCGAATAATCGAACAATGGAAGGTAGTGATTAGGAAACGAAATTGTTATGTTTGTGACTTGTAACGGTACACTGCGAGCGAATGGGAATAACCGTAATGCCCGCTACTTAACGTTACGGCGCACTGGGAGTGAAGCATGCACTTGGTTACACCTGCTGTCTCATGTACTTTGCTGAGCCTAAAATATATCGCTCTAATATGGTGCGAGCCTCATCATTAGAGTCATATTATCAAGTAGAAAATTAATGTTTAGTGTTTGTGTAATCTAACTGTATATTAATGTAGAAGACAATATAATATAAAATGCTATTTAATATTGCTAGATATCGTTATTTGATACAGCTGGCAGAGTCGCGAACTTCCTTGATAAGTAAGGAAACATATTGTACTATCAGCTGAACAGATTATCGAAATTCATAGTGGGACGTGATGACGTTGAGCGTTCATGTCAGTAAGATGAAAGTCATAATTGATTACCCTAATTACACAGTAAATTATATGCGTTACGCCAGGCCTACATTGCAGAACATCTGTTGCGAGTCACGCTTTTGTACGACAAGTAACGATTTCCGTGTGTCTCCGGCTGTTGTTGACGCGTCTAGTGCTTTGGTGTAGTGATAGAGTGCTTGTCACCTCTCTCTTTCAGCCCTCACCGTTGGCTAGCACCGCTGTTTCAGCAACGCAAAAAGAGAGCAAAATGCGTCAGTCTCTCCTGTCCGTATATAGCCTCTCCTTCAGCAAGCCCTGCGTAGTGCATCCACGTGGCGACACACGTCCACTGGGCGCACCACGGCCCCAGACTGAACTGCAGGGGACTCGCAGGAGATCTGACCCCTGGATGTGCGGTACGCAGGTCCATCGGTGTATTGATACGCCCTGGTGCCCACAAACCAGATCCCCAGCTAAGGGATAAACAGCTGCATCCAATTGATGCCAATCATAGTGCCCAACACTCCTTTGGTTCACACCAGCAAGATCGAATGGGGGGATTGATGATTGGACATCCCAGAGCCGCCACATTTCTGCCCAGGCCTGTGCCCTGGAGAGAACATTCCAGTAGACAGAACATGGGAAGCAGCAATTACCGTTCTTAAGTTCTTGTTCAACTCGTCACTGCAGCCAAAAGGAAAGCCCTCATCAACTACAAGCAAGCCCGCAGTAGGCAACGGACTGCTCGACACTGTGCCAAATAGTGTCGAGCATACAGTCTTCTGCAGAAGCTGGAATTGCTAGAGGGGTGTAAGATGGCATTAAAAAAGCACCAGGCCCATCAGCTTCTAAAGCGGCCCCTTTGAAGACAAAGACAGGGGAAACCATCACAGACCGCAGCCAGCTGAGGGACAGACGGGTGGAGCACTACCTTGATCTCTATGCTCATGGTAGTGTAGAGCAAGCTGTTCAATCTAGCGGGACTGCGCGCTAAGACTAAAGTGCGGAAAGCTCTGATCCGTGATATGATATTTGCCGATGGCGCTGCGCTAACTTCTCACACTGAAGATCACCTACAGCTGCTGATTGACCAGTTCTCCCATGCCTGCAAGGAGTTTGGGCTGACGACCAGCATCAGGAAAACAAACGTCTTGGGTCAGGATATAGAGAGTGCGCCCTCCTTTAACATCGACGACACCACTCTACAGGTTGTTGACAGCTTCACGTATCTTGGCTCGACCATCACCAGCGACATGTCTCTTGACTCTGAAAATCAGCACCAAGATTGCCAAGGCTGCAACTGTCGTGTCAAGACTCAACAAGAGGGTTAGGACAAATAGGAAGCTGACGGAGAACACAAATCTAAATTTTTATCAGGCATGCGTCCTCAGCACACTACCCTACAGCAGTGAAGGATGGGCAACTTATGGCCGTCAGGAGAAGAGACTGAGCAGCTTCCACCTCCGCTGCCTCAGGCGGGTGCTGGGAATCACGAGGCAAGACAAAGTACCAAACACAGAGGTACTCCGGCGTGCATGGATCTCCAGCATATTCGCCCTCCTGACCCAGCGACGACTCCGATGGCTCGGCCATCTCTACAGAATGGACGACGGCAGAATCTCCAAAGATTTGCTTTACGGCGAGTTTCTCACCAGTACAAGACTGCTTTACGGCGAGTTTCTCACCAGTACAAGACTTTGCTTTACGGCAAGTTTCTCACCAGTACAAGACTTTGCTTTACGGCAAGTTTCTCACCAGTACAAGACTTTGCTTTACGGCAAGTTTCTCACCAGTACAAGACTGCTTTACGGCAAGTTTCTCACCAGTACAACACTTTGCTTTACGGCAAGTTTCTCACCAGTACAACACTTTGCTTTACGGCAAGTTTCTCACCAGTACAAGACTTTGCTTTGCGGCAAGTTTCTCACCAGTACAAGACTAACTGGCCGCAAGACGTCTGCAAGAGAGACATAAAGGCGACAGAGATTGGAAATACCGGGTGGGGAAATCCTAGCCGCAGACCGGGACACCTGGAGAATGGTTGTCGGGAGGGGCACCAGGAAAGCAGAGTCGAAGGAAACTGAACAACTGAAACGACACAGAGCACGGCGAAAGGAGAGGGAATCTGCTGACTGTGGACCGTCAGCGTTTGCTTGCGTCAGCTGTGGAAGAGACTGTCACTCTCGCAGACGCTGTCCAACCGAGTGATGACCCTCAACCCGGACGCAGTCCATCGTCTCCTGAGACGGAGGGATACCTGCTACTAACGATTTCTTCACCGTGGTTAGGCGAGGGGGCCTGAACACATTCCACTAAGCAATGCGACTGGTCTGCGTACACTGTACAACACAAGTTGTCGCAACTCGTGTGCGCGCCGCCACGATCCTAGCGTTATATTCTGGAACTGCATGCACGCGCACCCCTAGTCTTGTGGGTTCGCTTCAATCGGACACACACCTGGCGGAGTTTTCCGCCCGTTGCCGCGAATGAAATTGTTTTTCGAGTTGTGAAACAGCGTACATTGCCAGACTTTGTGAGACGTCTCGTCATAGACCAGCACGCATTGCGCAACGTTTTTGCTGCGATTTAGTTCAACAGCTGTTGTCCTTTCAAACCAACACTCGACTCTAGTTTTGTTGAGTTAAGGACCAGCGTACGTCGCACGACTGATCCGTGTTAAGTAGAGTAATCGTACGACCCAAAACAAAAGTTCAGCAGTGTACGCCTAGCTTTAAATAATATTCGTGAATCATTAATGAGGTCGTTATTACCCCTTCTACCCCCACGTGAGATTCACCCTTGTCCCAACTGCCGGATCAAAAAATATTAGGCTCGTTGCTAAGAAATATCTGGGGTTTTGGAAGGTGTAACACTATCGCGCGCTCGGAAGTTTCGAATGGCAAGCGTGATGAATTTCTTAATGTTACCTATACCGATTACCTATGCCATGGGGCGGATCTAGACATTGAAAGGGGGAGTGCACAGCTTAAAATGACACCAGGTGGCACCAGATAGTTATCCACGTGTCTGCAGGAAACACGCACGCAATACACTACTCACAATACGAGCGGCGCGCACTATTTAACAGATTAGTAAACACACTCAGGTGGTATATGGGTTGTTGTTCTTCAGATTGGCTACGTCCATAAAAATATACGACGGTCGTAATCATCGATTTCCTCGACACGGAGAAATACTGCCCCAGTTTCCTCCCTTTTGTAAAGGAAATAAAATCATAAACCAGTTGCTTGTTTTGCTGTTGGTGACTAATCGGAAATAAAATATTGAACTCATAGGAAGACGTGTTTATACAGCCAATACATGAAACCAAAATAAAAAATAAACCAGTAGCGTGGTAAGGGTTACACATGGATCGTTTATAAATGGAATAGATGCTACCTTACAGTTGTGAGTTGCCGTCGAGTGCAACAGTATGAGTGGAGTAGGAACGACTGCAATTTTCGTTTCGTATGCGCAACATGTAATATGAAACACAGTATTAAGTGATCGCGCATTTGCATATTCGAAAGTGATTACGAAAGTATCGACGTAGATGTTGAATAGAATACAGTTATGTGAAATCACCAGATGCTCAAGCTCGGCAAAATCTGCGAAATTATAGGAATGAATGTATTAATGTAATCGGAGAAATTATCGGTTATACCCATCGCGAGACTAATTGTCTTTACATAATGCTATTAGTTTGGAATGCACGTGTAATCATCGTAACTGCTAAGTGGTGTTGATATCCACCTCCACTACTCATCATTGAGTTAATCAGTTAGTGTGCGTTGACGCTATCTAAACAATTAATACTTCATGCCAAGCAAACAGTGACAGAAAATGCATTGTGTTTTTGCCGGATATTATCTGAAATCAGTATATTACGTCGTGTTCAGGCTTGAATAAATTAATATCATATGATTCCTCGAAATATTTTTTAAACAAGTAGAGCCCAACAATTTTGCATTCTGACGGAAAGCAGTTAATTTTATATCGTGTTGTATTGTAATGAAAATAGACCGTAAAAAGATGATCAATCCAGACCACAAAAGATATGTGAGAGCTCTGTGTTGTTCTTGTAGAAATGTGTTGGTTTGTCTGTAAGCCCTACTGTTACGACAGGACCATTATATATTATATGAAATCAATGTAAAAGTTCGTCTATGCAGTTGTAGAAAATATGTCTTAAAACAGTTGTGCTCAGAGGAAATCTATATCAACGGTTTCTGTGAAGTCTTCAATCACTAATATCCACTGCGTCAATCGATACTGGCCGGTAAATTTACATGGATTGTTGCGTCGTTGTCGCATTGTAGCCTCGACAACACCACAAACCTCTCACGGCGAACAACAGTTATTGATTGACGGTACATGATTATCACGCAGTTGCTCCATGCTGCTGTAATCTGGTGCTATCAATTAGTGTCCAATGCATTTCACTGAGGTTGAATAAAGTGCACGTCACTATCCTTGACACGATTTCGCTGAGATAATGAGAGCAGTTAATCCGGTGTAGTATATGTTCTTAATACTACCCATCGAAACACCACGGTAATATTGTCAACTAACGTTCAATACACTATATAGTTACCCAGTTCAAATCACACAGTTAATAAGTTCAAAACACTCTAGTATCAAAAACCGAGTATGTATATGTTATTAAGCATAAATATCTTCAATTTGAACGACATTTATATAAAAAAACTGATGACGATTATCATAATTTTTGTCATATAATCTATATTAAATACTCCAACGTTTTTATGCACCTTGATCTACTCAATTTAAACTTAGTAGATTTATGTAACGTGGTGTGAACCTTTCATAGACACGTGTTCAATGAAATTCGATTCGGTTCTTTCGGGGGTTCATTTAAGACCCCACGGTCGGGTCGTCTCAGTTTTATTTTTTTCGAAATAATTCACCCCTATATTACCACTTCTACGAGCAATCGAATTACCCTTTGTAGCTATTACGTTCCACTGTCCACAACGCTATGTGAACAACTGCGTAGAACTATTTACAATGTTATGCGTCTTTTCCTTGATTGTCCCAACTTACGTAATACAGTGGCAGGGCGTTGCCAGACATTGCTAGTATTACGTCGCAATTTTCGAGAGTTTAATTCCCCCGCATGTGTATTCTTTGGCCTTCAACCATGCTATGTCTGAGCGATTTTCCACCAGCGTGGGTATCGACCCTTTCATAAATGTATAATTACACTAAAGTTAATAGTGTTTTTCCTGTCCTGTTAATTTATAGCTGTCCTTAGATATCTAGGCTACTTATATCATTGCATGTCAGACGTGACCATGCCCGCTGTGTAATAACGTCTAAGATGCATAAGTAGCGCATTCATCAATGAAGGTCATTCTATGTTCGGTCACCATTTGTCTTTTTCTCTTCCCGTGGGGATTCCATGTTCGTCACGTTATGTAGATTTAACGAATATCCAAAATTAGATTCCGAGCAGTAGACTCCAGTGTGACGTCAGACGTGTTTCTGCCGTCCATCGTTTTATGAGAATATTTAGCTTTATGGCGAGAATCGTGCTGCTTCGGAGCTCATAAGAATCTCAGCTCCTCTGAAACTAGCCTATGCCAAACGTAGTTACGCAAGACATATAACTACTGAGAGCGAGGCAACAGAATAACGTTTCTGATATATAAATTATTAGCAGTGACACTTGGGAAATATAGAAATACTACCGGACACGAAGTAGTGTTAGTGAAGGAACAGCACAGAGTTTTCATTGTCAAAGACGACAGTGAATGAATGGAACAAGTTGTCTGCATATTGTGTAGGTGTTTGCAGCATTAATGTATTTAAAAAGGAATTAATAAATATCTCAGAAGGGCGGGTTACACATAGATTAACAATTATTACACTCTCGATAAGCCAATTGCTTCCTTGTCCACTTGTCATATGGTGTTTTCCTTTGGATGGCAATATTACAAAAAATCGTGTTAAATAATGACAACGAGAGCAGTGACATAAAGAAATTATTATATTTAAAACAATCTACCGCCGCGTATATTATATGATGGTGGCATCCATCGAAATTATTCAGTAAGATGTAACCAATTAGTAGTGTTAATCGGATAAACTGGTTAATCAAGGTACACAGCTTCGTTCTTGGACAAGTTTGGAAAATATTGAATAATCAGTGTTCAGCGTCGTCACACGAATGACGTAGCACAACTAACACACGAATGACGTAGCACCACTAACACACGAATGACGTAGCACCACTAACACACATAGATACTATACAACAACTCACGTGTTACGCAGCTAGCACCAACCGACATACAAATGAAGTAACAGGATTTACATAACACATAGTTGAGTGTCCGTGCTATTGATTAAAATATCCAGACTACCAGAAAGGAGTGCCCTATGTACTCCCAAGCCATTTATACTGCTCCACCTGGCTCTGTTACTGCCCTTTGTATGAATAATAAAATATACAACGACGTTGGTATTATGGCAATCCAAAAAAAATATTACAAATGGAATGCCTGGCGCCCATCTGGCTGTACTTTCAGTTTAACAAGATTTATCAAGATTGCCATCCCAAACAACAAGTTCCAGATGGCAAGTGGACAAGGAAGCCTTTGGCTTATCGAGAGTCCAGCAATTTTATCATCTATGCATAGCCCGCCCTTATCATATATCTGTCAATTCTATTTGTAAATATATTCACAATACTAGCATTAACACAAACATTTGGCAGTTTTTTTCCATTCATTTATCACCCTCTGTGAGAAAGAGTACTTTCTCATGTCCAACCTACACTGTTCCTTAACTAATGCTGCTTTGTGTCATCTGGTTCTACTGCCTTCTTTAAGTTTGAAGAATATATTCCTATCAACATCCTCATAACCGTTCATTATTTTAAACACTTCTATTTGGTCTCCTCTTAGTCTCCTGGTCTCTAGAGTTGTCAAACCACATCGTATTAAGCGATTTTCATAACTAAGGTATCTCAATTCTGGAATCATTTTAGTTGCTCTTCATTGTATTCTTTCTAGCTTGTCTATTTCCGTTTTATGATATGGCCTCCATGCTTGTATACAATATTCCAAATGTGGTCTAACTATTGCTTTGTACAGGGGTACAATTAGCTGTTTCTCCTTATACGTGACAGTTCTCATAATTAGCCCTAGAATTTGATTTTCTTTCGAAGCAACCATCATACATTGCTCTGAAACTTTCATGTCAGCACTAATTGTTACTCCTAAGACCTTTTCTTGTGTGGTTCTACCTAGTACAGCTTCCCCCATTTTATATTCTTTGTCCATGTTTCCATGTCCTATGTGTATGCATTTACAGTTCCCAAAATTTAATAACATTTGCCATTTTTCTGACCATTTAACTAATTTATCTAGGTCATCCTGTAAACTTTGTTTATCTGTATCATTAGTAACCTTTCTGAATACTTTTGTGTCATCTACAAATTTGATTACTTTGCTAGATATGTTATCTTCCAAATCATTTATATATATTAAAAACAGTGTAGGACCTAATACTGATCACTGTGGTACCCCACTTAAAACAGATTTCCAGTTTGTTAAACAAAACTGTCCAGTGGTACACTTAATGGTTATTTTCGGAAAGTGTACTCGACACATGGAGTACAAAACGGAATACCACAAGTTATAAAGTGTACTTAGATAATTGCATTTACAGATGCAACCGCCACAATTAAACACATCGTTACGGTGCAACCAACACCCATGCATGACTCAGCCAGCGTAAGTTTAAATACTTGCTTTACAACATACGTGAATGACACCATTGGCTTGGTCTTCATCACGACGTTTACGCAGCAGTAACCGTCACTACCCCCGTCTCCTCTAAGGAGTGGACCAACTCGTGTTACAACAATGTGAAGTGTTTGTATATACAACATACGTGAATGACACCTTTGGCTTGGTCTTTATCACGACGTTTACGCAGCAGTAACCGTCATTACCCCCGTCTCCTCTAAGGAGTGTACCAACTCGTGTTACAACAATGTGAAGTGTTTGTATATACAACAACTCGTGCATGACACCATTGGCTTTGTCTTTATCACGACGTTTACGCAGCAGTAACCGTCACTACCTCCGTCTCCTCTAAGGAGTGGACCAACTCGTGTTACAACAATGTGAAGTGTTTGTATATACAACAACTCGTGCTATTCCAAAAACACATTGCAATATACCGCATAATTACACCATGTCACATCGCATTGCTTTCAACCTATGTACCCGTAATATCACTTTCATTCGCATCAGCCAGGTTATTGACACAGTACCTTGGGCAGTATTTCACATACTCTTTGGATTGTAATTCGAGAACAGCTCTGCGAGTAACATTTGCAAATACCCGCTGTGTTGCTGTCAACGGCCGCGCGTAGATGCCGACGACTCCTGGTTCTACAGCCGCTGCCGTTTGACGCCCAGGTCGCACGAGCTGACTGGCTGGATGTTCGCTCGTGTTGCGACCAATCGATATTTGTCAGCCCGGCGTTGAGTCTGGCGCTTTGAACATCCGACGTTAGTTTCCGTTTTGCAATGTCCCGACAGTCACTATGTAGGTCAGCTACTGATAATGAAGCGTAATTCGGCACCATAATTAAAGCTTAAACCTAAATTCATTGAGTCCATCGCGAATCAGGTTCGTTGATGTTCAAATCTCCATAATGTATGAATAGTGTCATTTCAAATTAAACTTGTGAAAAACCAAACCTACCTAGTATCCACTAAAAAACATGCTAGCTCATTTTTGCAACTTTTGTACGTAGTTTTTGTGACATCATCAGACAAACTATTAAATTAGTTAATGCTTGTTCTAGCGTTTACTGAAGTGAAAATGGAAATGCTGACAAATCACGATTTTCTTCCTTGGTGAAATTTCGTAACTTTATCATGTGATTGGCGAGAGGATGGAAGTCACGCCCATGATCAGCATTGACCCACACAGTGTTTACTATTTGGGATATCCACTATGTTGATTCTTTCCAGATCTAAAGACAAAAGTGAATTCTTTCGATGATTTAAACAAAAGTAGTCATTTTTTTTATGAAATCGACAGCAGATGTTACATAAACTATTCACACACTACCTATTTGGACACCAATGAACCAGATTTGCGATAGGCTAAATCAGTTGAGGAAGCAGTTTTAAACACAGTACGCAGTTTGTTTACTAAACAAGTGAGCACTTTTGTTAAAATCATTAAACAAAATTATTTCGATAGTTAGATCGAGTAATTTGTGAAAGTGCGCATATCATTATGCCATCTTTTTACTGTTAAGGACCATTAATGCAGTCGATGTAGCTACAACCATTTTACTGCCAAGGACCATTAACGTACACGATGTAGCTACAATAATTTTACTGTCAATGACCATTAATGTATTCGATGTAGCTACAATAATGTTTGCTGTTAATGACCATTAATGTAGTCGATGTAGTTATAATAATTTTTGCTATCAAGGACCATTGACGTACTCGATGCAGCTACAATCCCTTTTGCTCTCAAGGACCATTACTTTCATCCATGTAGCTACAATAAGTTTTACTGTCAATGACCGTTAACGTAGTCGATGTAATCATTTTACTGTCAAGGACCATTAACTTCATCCATGTAGCTATACTCATTTTACTGTCAAGGACCATTAACGTCATCCATATAGCTACAATCATTTTAATTTCAAGGGCCATTAACGTAGTCGATGTAGCTATAATAATGTTACTGTCAATAGAAAAATCATGACATGGGCAAACTGTCTATCCACAAAAACAGAAACGTCAATATAGTTGGTTGTCTGAACACGCGGCACAACGATTGATGTCCGTAACAAATGCATAGGAAATAACACATATATCATGATAACCTTGACTGCTAGTGGCCATATTTCTCATCACCTGGTCAGGGAATGACCAATGTATGTCGACTCTGTTATTTTTCACTCAGATTTCCATTATTCTAGGTGTCCCACTGAACAATTAATTATTCAGGCAGGTGCGATGTGATCACATTTCTTAATTGTGATTATGATATAGGCTGTAGCTTGTTAAACTCTCGGATGTACGATGCAAAGATAATCAGATGTCCAATTTTCAATACTGAGCCGTTTCTAATACCAAGGCGGCGCATCAAGTTGCAGTTTCTTTCGAAACAATCCTCCCGAAAAAGTCACCAACCTTCTCGTTTGACTTTATTTTACACCACGTCAAATATAGCAGTCAATTGGCAGACGATTACGTGTCGTGCCATTGGCGTCCCCAGCTGAAGCTGAAAGGCCATATATTGTTTTTCCAGCTCTATAAAATGTTCTAGCGAGACATGGGAAACACCACTGCACAGATAATGTGCATATATATTTCTAAAAAAGCGCCAACATTACTTTTATCCAAGCAGGTGTAAGTCTACTATACTAATGCTAAAGCGAGACTAATAATTCCACATTGTGGAAACTGTACCGTGCGATTTTTCTCTTGTAACCGACATGCAGTCGCGTGTTCGTCAAATCCTATGATTTAATTTTCGGAAGGTGTTTTCCATCATATGTCGCCCAAACTATCCGGATTCAGTCATCGTACATCAGGGATCCTTCCATCACGTGCATCAACCAGCAACTAGAAATGCAAACTCGTGCACAGCACAAATGTCGCCGTTCGCAAATGTGCCGTTTACTCTGTTCATAACTATTGTTTTAAGGTTGCACGGTATTCGTGAAGCGGTTTCTGTCTGAAAATCACTGGCACTTTATTCGCGTGATATGAACCTGGAAGGAAAACAA
The DNA here is from genome assembly GCA_033239005.1 of Lamellibrachia satsuma. Lineage (NCBI taxonomy): Eukaryota > Metazoa > Annelida > Polychaeta > Sabellida > Siboglinidae > Lamellibrachia > Lamellibrachia satsuma. The sequence goes on from BSQZ01000051.1 coordinate 4,214,988, forward strand.
TTATCTGCCCCAGCACCAATCGCGGAAGTCAAGGTCTGGTTCATGTGATGCTCTTGGGAAGTTCAATAGAAACTCAGACAATACGGCGCATTAGAAGGTGCTAATGATAGTAGCATGGTTACCATTTACCTATGTTTGGCGCTGCTGCAACGAGATACTTCTGGTCAATAAACGACATCCAACTAATGGGCTCGACAGTAATAATATTGATAATAATAAAATGCGATATTTATATAGCGCCATAATCATCTAGCGCTCTATAGCGCTGTCGACGGACTTGGCTTGTTAATTAACAACTAGCTTGCGAGGTGGCATTTTATTATCACATTTTAGCTGGGCTAACTTCGTGTTTTTGTACGTTGAATGTGTGGTATATCGTACATCTGGCCACATAAAAATGACGGGACAGGTCGTAGATTACCAACTAATTACTAATGGTTTTATTTGTTATCTTTGTATTTCCCAGCTGCAATTATGGTAACTTTGTCTACAGATCGTTCCTTGTCTGGAAATTGTAGTAGTGGCGAACTGAAGCAGCGGTTAAAATATAAATGGCTCGTGTGTTGCTGCACTAGTTTCGAGACCGAGAAGAGCATCGCATAATGACGTCGTTCTTCATTTGCCTGAACTGCCGTCTCCATAATTCCGGATGGTTTATTGATGGTCTGGAACAAGAAGTGCGACGCCTCCTCGTGATGAAGTCTGCCAGTATTTATTTGACGTAAACCCACAGCTCGTGAAGACAACATTAAGGAGAGGAAGGGGAATCGAACTGCACCACGAGTGTAGGTGAATAGGTTAATAAGTACAAGACTGGGTTGGTTTCAACCATCTGTCTCCAGACACCACTTATCCCTCGTTATCATTTGAAACTACACCGGTTCCACACCTTTTTGCCTCGGCATGTTCTTCCATATGCTGGTTACCACAGGATGGTCTTTGATTACATTTCTTCATTTACATAAGTCTAGGTTCTCACATATATGGATGATGAGATGTGTTTCTTTTGAACACGATGTCTAATGTATTGTAATTGTATCTAATTGCTGTGATCTACTTGGACCATCGGTGATATGTGTGTTGTGAGTTTGCTGTTGTGTGTGTTTTTCCCAACCCTCTGTAGTATAGTTTACTTATGATACTTCATTCTTCGATATCGTGATTATACATGTACCTAAACAGTGTCGTAGTTTAGCTATAACTTATGATAATCTTCAATTTTGGATAATCAACTTTGGGATGTTCTTTGCTCTAGCTTTATGTATGTGATAAAATAAAAAATTATGCTACGTTGTACATTGGTGATACTGCTGTGTATAGTTACATCGCATACACATTTTAGTTTTTTCTGATTAGATGGGGGATATCTGTCATATTGTGTTTTATAATTGCACTCTATGAATTGTGTTTACCAATGCAGTGTACATAGCTTTTAATATCTGCAAATCTGGCGATATATTTAGACATTTAAATGAATATAAATGGCAAACACTGTTTTGCCTACCCCTGTGTTTTTGTTGCGGCTGTTGACCAAGAAAGACATAAAAGATCAGACGACAGCTTTGCGTCAAACAAGAAAGACTCTCCGTTACGTTTTAGCACTGCGTAATAGGAAAACAAGCAAGTATATTTCCTCTACATTTACCTAAAAGCCTAATAAAATCTATAACGGAGATGATTCTTACTTTTCAGACTATTCTCCAAGGAACAATCTGTCTGTTTTATAGTAAATACTCTATTCCTGCTATGGTACTGTTGTGAATGATCTCCCGTAAGAATCATCGGCGTTATGCGTCGTTTTTTAAACCGGATCACCAGAAGATCACAAGAAGATCATTATTGCCAACGAACGTTTCAGTGAGGAATAATTCTTGTTGGCGCCAGTTTTACCAAAAATGTGTGTGTCTCAACATGAAGAAGCCACGCATGGGATGGCAAGCGTATCTTATTTCAATCAACAACCATTTCATTAACTGAAATAGCTGTACACTATTTTTCTAGTTGTCATAACTGTACTAAGATGAGAAATGAGAGGCATCCTAATGCAGTGTTGTTATGTTAATATAACAGTGAAACCTTAGATATAATTGAAAAGTACGACTTCTGTGATATCTTTATTCTGGGAAGTTCACATAAAGCCTACAAATAAAGGACCAATGACACATTGATGCATTTACAGACTCCCTCAAAATTATTTTACCAGGTCATAGAAAATACTAATAGTTATATTACAAGGGCATTTCTGTCATCTCCGTTACAAAAAAAACAGTATCTACTTATAGAGCCTAGCCTAATATTGAATGTATCAATGCAAACAGCAGGTATTCTACATCTATGTACACTAGTTCAGGTGTAAATGTACATAATTCAAATGACGTTTCTGTGACGATAATATAAATTGTTTAAAAGAGCAATACATACTGGAAGTGTAATATTAAACGAAATTTATTGCACACATATGCTCTGCGTTAATTAAAGTTGGCCAAATGTTGTTATATTTGGTTGTAGTTCCAGCTACGTCCAGTCTAAGATTTATTTTGTAAAGGGGATCACCCCACTAATTCGTTCCAGTATTCAGTGTATCATAAAACAAGAAAAGAAATCATTAGTATGGAAATGTATTGCCTCCATATCTCCCGTTACAGCTTGTACTCATATGCCTCCATATCCCCCGTTACAGATTGTACTCATATGCCTCCATATCCCCCGTTACAGCTTGTACTCATATGCCTCCATATCCTCCGTTACAACTTCTACTCATATGCCTTCATATCCTACGTTACAGCTTGTACTCATATGCCTCCATATCCTACGTTACAGCTTGTACTCATATGCCTCCATATCCCCCGTTACAGCTTGTACTCATATGCCTCCATATCCTACGTTACAGCTTGTACTCATATGCCTCCATATCCTCCGTTACAAATTGTACTAATATGCCTTCATGTCCTACGTTACAGCTTGTACTCATATGCCTCCATATCCTACGTTACAGCTTGTACTCATATGCCTCCATATCCCCCGTTACAGCTTGTACTCATATGCCTCCATATCCTCCGTTACATCTTGTACTCATATGCCTCCAGATCCTACGTTACAGCTTGTACTCATATGCCTCCATATCCTACGTTACAGCTTGTACTCATATGCCTCCATATCCCCCTTACAGCTTGTACTCATATGCCTCCATATCCTCCGTTACAGCGTGTACTCATATGCCTCCATATCCTACGTTACAGCTTGTACTCATTTGCCAAGTTTGATGTAAATTAAGGAATGTTACTTTATTCAACAAACTGAAACCTCGTTTTTACACTTGTTTTTGCTGACTAGTGATGTTTTGCTGATGGATGATGCACACATACGGGCAGAAGAAGAAAGCGGCAACGATAGCTGTTGATAAGGCGAGACATATGGAAGCAGACGTGTATAGCAAGCTAGATAAGGATGGTGGAAAGAAGATGATACACAATATGACCCGAGACAGGGACGAGAATAGTAAGGACGTGAAGGGTGGGACGGTGATCACGGATAATGGAGGTAACTGATATTACTGATACAGAGATGCAAACTGGTATGAAACGGATGACGAAGGGGACAGCACCGGGCATCAATGAGATGAGTGTGGAGGTGGTAATGGCAGCGGGGGAGAGTGGAATCAGATGGACAAAGAGGCTGCTGAATATATGTATGAGGCAAAGTAAAGTACAAGTGGTGTGGCGGACAGAACTAGTTGTCCCAATATGGAAGACCCAGGGAAATACCGAGGCATCATACTTCTAAGTCACACCATGAAGCTGCTAGAGAGGATCCTGGATGGTCTATTCGAAACAAGAGCAAGAATTGGGTGAAGAACAACACGGATTCAGAAAGGGCAGAGGGACGACTGGTGGGATGTTTGCATTAAGACAGATGGTAGAGAAGAGGGAGAATTGCAGTCGTATTTGTGGACCTAGAGAAGGCATATGACACAGTCCCAAGAGAGATGGTGACGGCAGCAGTGAGATGGATAGGAGTGCCAGAAGCATTGGGACAAACTGACAAAAGGAATCAAAAGCCCTTTTGTCCCACCGCAACTAACACACAATCTTGGCAATTTCAGAAATGGATTCACTTGCCTTCTTGTCTCAAAAAAACCATGTCATTAAGGACACAACATGGCAGGGATGGGGTATGGGAAGTACTGGGAAACAAATGTGGACACTGCGCTCTAAGTTGTAGCTGGGATTGCAAGGTAATGTGTTCTACTTATGAATGAGTACAAAAGGTCAACACACGTTGCACACGAATGTGACCATAAGACATAGCCCCAGGCGATTCAGAAACAAATTCGCCTGTGCAAATAAATTCACCTACAATCACACCATTCTGGCGAGACTGCACGCATCAACAGGATCAGCTTACACACGATTTTGTCAATATATCCGAGGACTCAAATGCTCAACCTAGAAGTTTGTATCACTATGTGTATTCTGTTTCACTGTATGCAAGAAATCAGCACAGATGGATATAGAAATATATGTAAGATTAATACAAAACAAACAGCATGTGTTTGTTCCCCTGATAAAACGCACACCTTTAATACAATCTATTAACTAGGATATTCAGTACAATTAAAGTCATAGATTAAATTCCTTCGCAGGTATGTAATATGCTAATGTCACATTTTTCATATAATCAAATCAAATTAAGTATATTTTAATAAACCGCTTGAATGGAAATTAGAAAATAGCTTTGAAAGTCACTCGTTATTTCGGGTTTTGACTGTTATCATACATGTAGTTATGTTTAACTACCCCAACCTACTTGCAAACTATGTATTAGCTTGTCGTCACATCTCTTCCTATTTGATGTGGTAGTGTTCCAGGTTTACAGGAAACCGCTTAATTCATATAGTTCTCTTGATAGGACATTGTTAGTCTACCGGTCTGTGAAGCACTACCTTTACAGACACAGCGTGGATGTCCTCGACAACCGGATCTACATGTCTATCTTGTGTGCTTTCCACAAGAAGCGAACTTCAATGTCTCCGTCCTCATCTTCCTCGTCCAACACTAAGCCGATGTAATGAATGACTGTATTTTTCCAGCGTATGACACAAATATATAGTCGTCTTTGAGGATGTGGAGATCCGCATGATGTTCATTTTGCTTGTCATCTTCCACGTATGTTTCTTGTAATTCTCTTTCGCCTTGCATGTCGTTGTCGATGTCTGTGTGACCTGTTCCTGGCCTGCTCGCGCCCGGGTCGACATGTTTGTCCTGTGCGAAAGGTAGACATGTATGCTTCGCCTTCTCTGGTTTTGTTATGATGTTTACCTTTCTTCTGTGTAGTTACTCTCCCTTTTCTTGAGTGTCGGTAATGATGGCCGATTTTCTTTTTCTATGTTTTGTTTCAGTTGCTTTTCGATGAGCTGCCGTAGAAATATATAGGCAGGGGGCAACGCAAGGCCAACAGCATTTATGCTGCAACAAAGGGAGAAAAGGGTGCTGCGTCTAGTGGAAATTATCTGACTAACCTGTTTCAATCCCTTTTGGGTGAACACTTTGCCAGGTTTCTGAACGGTTGTCAAACCACTTTCATCTAGGTTCCATATCTCGCGCGGTTCATATACATGCCTACAGATAACAGTTAAAAAATTATCGAAGAACTGAAACACATTTGTTACGTTGAATATAGTAGCACGCGACAAACTAGTTGCCTCTGGCATCCGCAAACCGAGTTCGTTGCTGCGCTTAAGGAAACCATGCAACCAATCCAATCCCGCCATTTCATTGGCCATGAAGATGGGCAGGTCTTTCCATTTCGCTCAGCGTACTCGTTGCTAGTCGCTAGTCGCTAGTCGCTAGTCGCCTAGTAGTACACCGAGTTAGAACATGAAACATGTTCTATGATGTGATCAGGTACGTCGACAAGGCTTCCTCCTCAGCACAAGTAAGCACCGAGAAGCAGTAGATATGCAGAATATTAAATCAACGGATAGACGAAGAGACATGCGTGCGTCAGTACGTATACATGTATGTACACATGTAGGCCATACGTACGTAGGATTATATGAATATCCAAAAAACAAATTAGTCACTCTAAATATATAATTTATACATAGACCAACCTGTTTTGCAACAAACGACTTCTTGTAGAATCGGTCTTCAGTATCTGCACTCCTCGGGCGTCTTTCACATAAGGACCAAGTGTACATCGGTCTTCAGTATCTACCCTCCTCGTGGCGTCTTTCATATAACGACCAAGTGTACATCGGTTTCCACCAAAATCCTTCGCCACGCTTCTAGTGGACCGTTGATTTCCAATTACATCGTGAACGGCGTCCTTCATCTTATCTTCAGGGAACACACCTCTCTTCATTGCTGGCTGATTCCGCCTGGTTGTAGTCAAGCCGTTGATGGGTAAGCACTCAAACAAATAAATCAACAGAGTACTCTATCCATGTGCCTAAATGTTTTTCAGGTATTGAATAAACGATTATCCGTTATTGACAATATGTTAGTATTGATAACATTACGTGTAGTAGATACAGAACGAAAACAACAATACACGCTAGATTTACAAAAAAAAATATTTTGTAGGTAAAATACAGACCGTCGTAGGTAGCATGACATGCATCTATAGAACTCGTCAGATGGAGCGACTGATCGTTACTAACAATGTTACAGGGAGTGGATCAAAGCTCCCCTATTGTCATTGGTCCCAACCTTCCCCTAGTATTAGTGTTTTAGAAGAAATAAAACACTGAACGACGTTTATACATTCCTGTATGAAATTAAAACACTGAAAGAAGTTTATATACTGCTGTAGGAAATAGTATGTATATATAGATAACATATACATATTTAAATAATTGTGTATGCGTGTTACGAGTTAATTGATATAATCGTTCTGCATAATCGTTTGTAGTGTAGTGGTTAGGGCATTTTACTGTCAGTCTCAATACTCTAAGATCAAGGCTGTTATTTTTACTAAGATATGAAAAAAAAATTAAACAGTAGTTCATTATTTATAATGTATGTTAATGTTTAGACTGTTATTATAGCACCATTCTCATTTTAAATATATATATATATATATATATTGCCTAAATATATTTACTTTGTGGTACAATATGCTCTTTGTGGAGACAATGCTACTTTATGGTAAATCGAAGAAAACGAGCCAATATATTATACGTTTCTACATATTGTTTATTTGATAACAAATGTTGTTAAGGAAGTAAAAATAGCAGGTTGGAGAAAATGACAACAACATTTATTTACCCAAGTACATCATGAGAATGTAATCATTAGATCACAAATCGATAAGTATTCAAAATAATTAATTAATTAATTAATAATTAACAAAATGATATCCTAAAAAAATGTTGTGTAATATATAAGCAACTTATTTCTATAAGCATTCTAAGCGAATTGTTGTGCAATGTTTTACATATAGGTACTCCGTGACTTCCAGTGTCGTAACTGCGATGCACACGTTAGATTTGTTAATATTTTTGTAATGCTTGAACCAAAGCTGAGCCTCCGAAACACGATCGAGTGCAACACGAGTTTCAGATGTGAACGAACGCTCGTCAACACGTTCGAATGAACAGACATGATAGTCTTAGCCAGCAGATAATGTCTTCTACAATAAACAATCATTTAATGCAATTAAACCAACTGAAGCAATAATAGCAGGTTTTTAAATTTATATTTCCGTAATAAATTTGAGCACAGCCTCCGGCAGACCAAGACGAAATAGACGGTTCCCTACAATCTTATGCAATACATATATTCCAATCACAAATTTGAGCATAGCCTCCGGCAGACCAAGACGAAATAGACGGTTCCCTACAATCTTATGCAATACATATATTTCAATCATAAATTATTTGAACATAGCCTCCGGCAGAACAAGACGAAATAGACGGTTCCCTACAATCTTATGCAATACATATATTTCAATCATAAATTATTTGAACATAGCCTCCGGCAGACCAAGACGAAATAGACGGTTCCCTACAATCTTATGCAATACATATATTCCAATCACAAATTTGAGCATAGCCTCCGGCAGACCAAGACGAAATAGACGGTTCCCTACAATCTTATGCAATACATATATTTCAATCATAAATTATTTGAACATAGCCTCCGGCAGAACAAGACGAAATAGACGGCACCCTACAATCTTATGCAATACATATATTCCAATCATAAATTTGAGCATAGCCTCCGGCAGACCAAGACGAAATATACGGTTCCCTACAATCTTATGCAATACATATATTTCAATCATAAATTATTTGAACATAGCCTCCGGCAGAACAAGACGAAATAAACGGCACCCTACAATCTTATGCAAAACATATATTCCAATCATAAATTTGAACACAACCTCCGGCAGAACAAGACCACTTGTGCAGGATCCCTTCGCTCTCTTCAAACAAGTATGTTCCAAACACATACAAATATCGACACTCTCATAGAAAAGGTCGGCCAAAACCTTGAACGAAGGAAAATATCAAGACACTGGAATTAATACGTCAACACTGTGTATAAATAATTTAGTTATGCTTGTTTTACAAGAGGGAGTTACATCATACAGGCAAACCATGCAGACATGTGCTAATGAAAATGGTGTTCTTTGAACATATACAAAGATACAAGGCAGGTAAATTAAATAGGTTCAGCTGAGATTTGCACAATTTGGCCACAATTTGCTGCTCATATTCATGTTAAATAAGCCAGACGTGTTGTAGAAAGCAAAAATATACATTTTCAGGATAGTATTTCTGATACCTTCAAACTTCATCAAAGATTCAATAGAATGTTCTTCCACGTGAAATGGAAAACCATTTACCGGTCATATTCAGCCGACACAACGTAAAACTGCCAACATGCGCTCGAAGCCAGCAACTTTATTACCTATAATCGGGATACATAGGATTGTTCGGGGAAATGAATTGATGTAAGACGACGAATGAAGTGATTCAGTCCCTTGCAATGCTCTATGTGGCGCCACTGATACGTGCATCGCAGCAAACTCCCGACCAGTGGCGCCACTAACCATATCACAACTGTCATAACTTACATTTGATGTGCAGATTCTGTACATCTTTATTTCACGCTGTTGTGACGAATTTGGTTGACTACCCTAAATCTACGTAACCAATAACATTGATAATCTAGCTAACTCATGAAATAAGAATAATTTGTTATCAGTTTATACGAAGCATTCAAACCAACTTTGAACCTCACAAGTCACACAATAAAATATAACAAAATTAATATAGAAATATGTGTTCTTTTTGTTTTCCGTACTGCCACCGGATTCGCGTGTTGCCGCTGGCACTGCGGTGGAAGAGTTCGGCCTCGTCCCGTACAACGGACCTGCGCCACACGGCGTCTACTGGCTATTTGTCAACAGATTGTTCAGCAAACAGCAATAACGGACTGAACAAAATAGCGATTATGATGATCGGATTTCCAAATGCTAACGTTTTTGGTCGCGGGTTCGACTCGAATAAGAAGTATATTTTGTTTGTACTCTTTCATCTTAGGGTACTTTATTATTTTGCATAATTCTATGATGTATTAATGACCTAATTTTTTTTATTCAAAACACACATGTTATATTGCATTAAGCATACACGTAAATATGAATTAATCCCATAAGTGGTGCCATCTAACGGCGGTGTCAGTCAAACCATTCGTTTACAGCCCCACTCTCTTCTCGACTAGTTCACGATGGCGAACGAGACTAAAGTGAACAATACGGTGAGACGAACATACATGTTATTAAACGCTTGCTTGTTTCAGCTAAGACAACAACAACACTAGTACAACAATTACAACAACGACAACATAAGAAGAAGAAACACTCATAATGCTCATCATCATAACACTCATAATCAGCTATGATGACAACAGAGCAACCGCCTGCTTAAACATGCATGTTTCCGACCTAACACCCAAACGTAACTAATTTCGCCATGTCACTATGGCGACAAACACTGGAACTATTAATAGTGAATTGGCACATCCAGCACAAAATACTTGTATTCTTTTAGTGGAACAACGTGCAAAACTGGCTCCTGCCCGCTTGGCCTTACTGTACTAAATACAGTGAAATTGGTGGTGTCTCTGCTGGGCAACTCACAGCGGATCACTACTGAACGTCGGTCGGAAGCGAGAAAGTGACAAGTGAGATCAAACATATTGTTTTTCACTGTTTTCTTTAAATGTTAACACTGGCACATCTCCGTTTGTACTCGTTGAAAACAATGGAAACTCTGGCGTGTATGCTCTGACATATTATAGTTAAAGCGCATGCTCCGGTCTTATTCAAAACAGCGAAACGGGCACCTCGGTCTTTGCCAACAGGGGCCTGTTTTGATGGCTGTATCGTTGGTGTACCTCTGCACCAATAGTTGCAATGTTGATTGTGTATAACATAGTTATATAAAAAGGTAAATGACAACAATACAATAATAAATACAAATAATAACATCAAAAGAGTAATATAATAAGCAAAAAATTTAATACATAAAACAACAATACACCATGTTTGTACAGCTGCAGACTGTTTTCAGACAGTAATCCCCAATTCAGTGCCTTTCATGACCGGACACCGCCCTACCCCTACCTATATATATTCGTATGGACTGCAATTTGGCCGTCAGGCCTTTGTGCCACATTCTATCGAATGTTCTACTGACGTTAAAGCAGATCTATCTTCTTGCGTTTCGGCAAATGCAATGCATAATTCATGTGAAGGTTTCGCTTGTATAGTGGCTAGCTTTGAAACTGCTTGTCTGATATCAAACTATGCTTACACAATTACTTCCAGATTGTCGAGTTTAAATATTTGTCCATCACATCGCTGTTGTGCTTATGTGCAGTGACATTGATCAACAGTTGTTCGGGTCATGCTTATCTTTGTTTGTGGAGGGGGATCGCACGATTTACCTTCCATTGCTTATGCATGCTATTTGCAATGCATATGTGTTTTTGCGAATGTGATATGTAATAGGTCAAGCCTTCAATATACGTGACATGTTTGATCTTATTTCATAAGGAATCCGCTAAAGTGATGCTACACAAATGTAACTAATCACTTCGATTTCGCTATATTAGTTGCAGCGTAACATTCGCTGGTTACCTGATACCTGGTTGACTCGAAGTCCATGAAACCGGGGTAGATGTCTTCCTCAATACGACAGTTCCACGTCGACCATTCTGAGTGTGTCTGTGTGCGTGTGCGTGCGTGTGCGTGTGCGTGTTGTATGTTGCGTGTGGCGTGTGGATTGTGGCGTGTGGTGTTTGGATTGTGGCGTGCGTGCGCGCGTGCGTGTATGCGTGCGCTTGCAAGAGCTCCTTCTCGTTCGGATGGTCTAATCGATGTTTATGAGAGAGTGCAGTTTTAATAAACAAAGAAAAACCAAACAAACAAACTGGTCCCGAAACACCCTATCTCTTTAATAAGTCGCAACAATACATCGAAATATTGATGCATCACAATAGTCGAGGTGACGATGCGGTACTATCAATAGTAAATTTAACTATCAATCGTTATCAATGATAGTAAACTGAACTATCGATATTAACGATAGTTGGCAAAACAAGTCACCGGGGCTACGTGTATCTTTGTAATATTGTTCGTGGATTGTTGATTTTACTTATTAGTGGACATAACATCAACAATAATCGACATAACATCAACAATAATCGGACATAACATCAACAATAATTGGACATAACATGAACAATAATCGGACATAACATAACAAATAATCGGACATAACATCAACAATAATCGGACATAACATCAACAATAATTGGACATAACATGAACAATAATCGGACATAACATAAAAAATAATCGGACATAACACCAACAATAATCGGACATAACATCAACAATAATCGACCAGAGCAGTGTCATTCGCGGATTCACCATGTTTAATCAACTGCCGCTGATAAGTTTCATAATGACGATAGAACTTTCCGGCTGTTTCGTTGCGCACACTACACAATGAGATTCATCAGGACATCTGCCAACAACGCTGTCGGTAAACTGATACACTCCAGTCACCAACTCTTTTCATACTATTTCGTATGACCGTCTAAAGTTATGCAACAATGACCCAGAGACCTTAACCAACATACGTAACAATATACGAGTAAGCCGTCTAGTTGCCATGACAACCATTCGATGTCGGTTCATATGAGACACGACGCGTCATTCAGCAAATGCCATCTCATTGTGTAAACAGGTTGAACAGCAATCAGCTCCAGTTGCAAGCTCAAGGCACCTATCGCTATAAGGCATTCAACTTATTAAGGTGCAATTACAATTCAATTGCTATCAGTACAGTCACAGTACTGTGGAACATCAGCAGACCTGTTCTTTCCACTATCTAACTCAACTTTTCTGGGAAGTATTCAGTTCATTGCAGTTTCTAGAATGTCTACTTTCATGTAATCCCACATTTAATTGTATCGCAGATTGAACATAATGTATGAAGTTCAACAGAACAAGACTTCGAACGTCAGCTATATATAATCTCTCTATGCTAAGACTGACCTGATAATATGTCTACCAGTCTAATGGTAGCTGGGGTGGCTGTTGATTATATGTCTACAAGTCTTAAGTAAAGCTACTATTCAAATCTTCTGTTTCGGGAAAGACTTTCCAGCATTACCTCCCCTCCACGTTGATTGGCCTATTATTGTGTTGCGTGATAAGTATTTTGACGTGAATGCAGCCGAACCTAAAACGTTTGACTAAGCAGTATTTCCAACTATTTTGCATAAAAATACAAAAGCAAAAAATTATTTTATAATATTCTTCATAAATTGCCAATGAATATAGGTGATAACAACGCTCCATTGTCGAATAACGATTCAACTGCATTGCATGAGAATTGTATTTATTGCGAGAAATCAAGAAAATCCGGTTTCTAACCCTCTAACTGCCGTTTCGAAACATGTTCAATTTCGTTCAGTCCAGTTTGCTCCTGTTCGTTCAGCGGGGTAAATAAGTAATCGACTATTGACAGTGATGGATATGGACAGTGATGGATATGGACAGTGATGGATATGTGAACGAATAGTCAAAGCGCAGAAATTACAGGGAGGCTGAATGCGTCTCAGAGAACAGTCGAGTTGATGTTGGAATAAGCAGGTCTGCAGGTTGAAGTGTATAGCGCTCTGGGCAGTCTCAATAATTACCGGTTGGTGAAGTTCCTAGGAAGCATATAATGACAAAATACAATACTATATAATGTATTTTACACCAACGTGTGATATTTGACGCGTTGATGTAAAATACAATAACGACATTTCACATTTATACGTGCTCATACATAGCCCATAGAAATTTAATGTTATTTACAGGCTTATGCTAGGCAGTAGTCAGCTGTATGAAAACCCTGTTTTGCCGACGTTAAAAATAAATACTCCTTAGGACCTCTATGTGACGTCTCATCGATGTCAATGTTTCACGTCATAATGCGACACCCAATGACGTATGTTTCACGGCACGTCATTTTCGTCAGTTTCGGCTCTGTTACGTCACATTGTGACGTGTCAAACACGTAATGTATATTTTAAATTATTTATTTGTTCTTCCTATATTCAGCCTCACCGTGCTGGTGATACAGGCGGGAAATTAACTGTCCACAGTGCTATTTGCAATTATTTAATATTGCACCACGCGCTACAATGTTGTATAAGTAATTGAACCATATCTTTGAAAGAGCATAATATTGCAGAGAAGAATGAAAGTTAATATGATATGTATTTGTTTCCATGCATCTTCTTCGGTCGTGTCGACTGAGAGGTCTTCTCTGCTGCATGCTGGAGGCGTTGGTTCATTATTTGGCTAAAGGGAACGTGCGGCGATTTTCATTGGTTAACCGAAAAACTGTTTACGGGACATTGTGATACTGAATTTATTAGTATTTATAGCATATCGGTTGGTCAAAAAGTATTGCTATCGTAATATTTCACCTTTTAATATTTTCGAAAATGCACGATTTGGCGATTAATTCAAATATGTTAGTTTTACGACGTCGATAGATACCGTTTTGTAGCATATAAAGGACCGACCAGAAAAATTCAATTTCGAAGGTGGAACATACATGAAGCTTTATTACTCCATCAAATATCCGTGTTATACAAGGTCTGATTGTAAATATGCTACAGCAATAGTACATTGAAACATATCATTGTGAAATAAGATGTATTTTGAGACCAAATATTCAGAGAATTTTGGAAATGTTATCATACACAGCCATCACCAAGCTGCGTATCTAAAAACCTCAGAACATTCCGGTTAATTGACGTATGTCCGAGACCATCACCGTATTAGCCTCCGCAGCCAGAGCCGGTGGCGAGACTTCCGCTGGTAATTTGTTTCGACCAAGGCAGGTTTCAACGACAACGAACATGTAAATAGCGCCTGCTCACTGTCGCAAGACCTGCCCCGGGCGACCATCTTGTTTCATACGAAGCTTCCGCTTGGTCGAATCGATACTTGCTTCGTGTGCACATTTCCGTCGCTTGCTCAAATGTGCGTGATCTCTTGGCCTGATTTCGCGCTCCTTCAACAAAATGTTGTTCTTGTATTTAGTGTTAGAAATGTGTTTGGAAGTGTTTTTTCACTCTTTGATGTACATAAGGCCAGAAAGAACGCTATCACATATGCAGTTCCAAATCGTGCTTTTTTGCGTGTGGCCGACAACGCTGTGAATACAAGCGCTGTTCAAACAGATAAATGTACTAATATTAAATTAAAAAGTGTGTGTTTTCTTTGTGTGATGTGATGTGTATATTACATTGCAGTAGCAAAATATATCCTGCGTAGTAACACCATTAGTCTGTGATCCATAGTCGCGTGTCGCCAAAATCATAAGATTTACTTTAGGGTATTTTATTTGATTGCCCTACGACTAAAAATTCATATCACACGTAATTGCTAAATTTTACCAAAGATCTAAATATCATATTGAAATAACATTTATCTACAGCTGTTCTTGCCATTATGTCTCTACTTCAATTTTGTTTACAGAACTTTACAGATCAGGCTTATGTTATGCAATTCTGCTAACTCCTCACTAATATAACAATTGAAATCTACTGAAGTCCATAGAATTATAATAAAATATATAGAACATCAAAGTAGACATAAAGAAATTATATAGAATCTGCAGTATTATATACCTTTCTGTACACAATTATACTTAACTCTGTAGAATAATATAGAATTATGTAGAATTATATATAATTTTATAAATTTCCATAGAATCATATATAAATTGTAGTAAGCTTTTGTTTTCTATACAATAATCAGCTATGCTCTGTAAAATTATATGCAATTCTATAGAAATCTATTAATATTGATATACACAATTCTACTGTACTCCATATATAAATTTATACATTTCTATAAAAAAATTATATATATTTTTATTCTGTTGGTTTTTGCTAATAATAGCGCACGACACACTTAGATCCATCGTGTGAAACTAGTTCGCATATAAACATACACAATGATGGATGAGACCGTAGTCACAGCCTCCAGTGGTCCATGATACTCCTTAGTCGTTCACAATCATCACTTTTTATCATTTACATTACAAATTCGTAACTTAGTAGTTCGGAGTAGAAACCATCAACGTGTACGAGCAACTTTGATTTCTTGACTCGTACCAACATTGACTTGGTACAAACAAAATTCTGCAAACTTTATTTTTGACAGATTGACTAGGTGGACCTGTCCCGTTCTTTCTGGCCTTGTTCGTATGCGGAACAGTATTATAAAGCTGTATGCAATGCAGAGTAATTATTCTGAAAGATAACGAATATTATGACAATGAGCTATTATTGTAATACACAGTCTGAATAAAGTAAAACAGGGCCGACATATGTGCACCCGATTGAACATATGTGTGTGCGCGTGTTTGTGTACATTAATTGGCAAAGACGGCCTGTTCATATGTGTGCTGAACAAAATAGACAAGTGACGGCGTAAATCATAGGTTTTTTGGGGATCATTTCCTTTATTGGCCGGGTAATAGATGGCCATACAATAGTTTGAAATTTCAGTCAACTGCTTCTGTGGCCACATATGCGAAATAGATGCCACACGTGTAGACAATGAGCTGGCCTTGCTTTCACTCAGAACGTTTCACTGTTTTCATGTACAACTTCCAACAATAGAAAAAAAAACATTAAACATCGACTTCGAACGTCACTGTTAGTGGTCACTGTTAGCCGGGACTATCTAATGGTGACCAACAGTGTGCGTTGGGTTGCCTGGAGGCGGGGCAGTCGGTAGCAGAGTTTGCGCGTATCTTTGATTGCAGTAGAGAGAGATTTCACATTCTGATGACACGTCTCTAGCAAGACTGGCCAGTGACCGATCTCCCAAGGTCAGAGGTTCCTCGTGTGACGTCACGTCATTGGCGTGATCGGTTTGTGACTGCAACCGCCATCCGTGGGCAAGTCTTTATTGGAAGGGTGACTGTACAAACTTCCGAAATCGTATGTTGTGTCGTGTGTTGGACCTACTCTAACCTCGATGCACCAGTGTTAGCGACATGTCACTTGTGAAATGTGCTATGGACGTCACCTTGGTATTTTAACCCGTGATTGTTAAATAAAAGTTTGCTGTTCATTTGTTCTTTATGCTCATTACTTCAAGGTGTAATAGCATCTGACCTTCGTATTGCGTGCGTATGCTGCAAGCCACAAACTATCTACCTATCTCTTTTATTCAGTATACATGTATGTATACAGGTATATACATATATACGTACGCATGCACGCACGCAAGCACCCATGCACTCACACACACACACACACACACACACACACACACACACACACACACACACACACACACACATACATGTACGCACGCACACAAGCACGTATGTACGTGCGTGCATGTACGTACCTTCTTACGTACGTATGTATGTATGTATGTACGTATATATTTAACAAGGTTTAACAAGATTTGACAAGATTGCCACCCAATGCCCAACGGCCCAGGTGGCAAGTGATCAAAGAAGCCATTGACTTATCGAAAGTCCAACATATTTTCATCTATGTGTAACCTGCCCTCCTGAGATATGTGTCAATCTTGCTTTTAAACATATTCACGCTGCTAGCTTTCACACAATCTGTAGACAATTTGTTCCATTAATTTACTGTCCCCTGTGAGAACGAGTACTTCCTGATGTCCAATATACACTGATCCTTTACAAATGTTAGCTCGAATCCTCTAGTTCTACTACCTTTCTTGAGTGAGAAAATCATATTTCTATCAATGTTTTCATATCCATTCAATTTCTTAAAAGCTTCAATTTGATCCCACCTTAACCCCCTTGTTTCCATGGTTATTACCTCACCTCACCTATCCTCTTCGGGCCCAGTGGCCCATAAGGCTGAAGTGCATCTCCTCCAGCTCGATCTGTCAGCTGCTACACGTCTGGCTTCGTTCCAGCTGCTCCAGCTGCTCCACCCCAGTTTGTGTCTTTCATTTTTAATAGTTAATCGCCACGTTCTCTTTGGTCAACCAACCTTTCTTCTACCTTTAGGCGTCAATGCCGTCTCACATTTAGGCGTCAAAGCTTTCTCACATTTGCTGTTCTTGTCCATTCGTAGGATATGTCCTACCCACTTCCATCTTCTTAACTTGACCTCAGTGCTGATTGTCTTCAATTTTGTTTTTGCGAGAATATCTCGATTTGATACAACGTATGACCATCGAATTGTAGGATTCGTCTTAAGCACTTGAATAAAATGTATCTAACTTTCTGTTGTCTCCTTTGTTAATTTTCCATGTTTCATTTCCATACAACAACACTGGTTTAACAAGTGTGTTAAAAAGCCTCAATTTAGATCTCAATGTGTATATATTTGAACTCCATATACCCTAGCTTTATGAATTATGTTAATAATTTCATCGCCGCCTCCTCCTTGCTTACTAACGTTAGCACCCAGGTAGTTATACTTGTCCACTTCCTTTAGCTCTTGATCATCGATTAGTATTCTGTTTTCGCACTTGCTGTTTATCCTCAATATTTGAGTTTTCTTTTTATTTATTCTTAGTCCTGTCCTTGCTGCAAATTGATTCAGTTGTCTTGTCTTTGTTTGCATGTGTGTGTAGCATGATGACATGAGTGTTATGTCGTCGGCAAAGTCCAGGTCCTCTAGTTTTGACGTGAAGTTCCATCTTATTCCTCTTTTGTTTCCCGCTGTTGTGTTTCTTATTATCCAGTCCACTACTATCAAGAAGATAAATCCAGACATTACATCTCCCTGTTTAACTCCAGTTTTGAACCATTCAGATTCCTCACCTTCGTCTAACACTGCACATTCACTATCTTCGTATAACATCCATGTGGATTATCTTGCATGGAATTCCATAGCTCTCCATAATTTTCCATAGACTCTCTTGGTGCACTAAGTCAAATGCTTTTTCAAAGTCCACAAACGTGATGTATAGAGTTGCCTGCCCTTCCACTACCTGTTCTATAATATTTCGTAAAATAAATATATATATTCTACTGTGCCTCTCCCACTTCTGAAACCTGCTTGTTCGTATCTCAACTTGCTGTTAACTCCATCTCTTATTCTGTCAATGAGTACTCTCCTGAATACTTTACTAGCAACAGGTATCAAAGTAATACCTCTCCAATTCCCGCACTCTGTAGTATCTTATCGATCCATGGTTATTAAACCACACACTTTTAGGCGTTCTTCATAACTAAGGTCTCTCAGTTCTGGAATAGTTGCGCTCCTCTGTATTCGTTCAACCGTATGTATATCCTTCTTACGATATGGTCTCTAAGCTTGTATACAGCATTTTAACGAGGCCTCACTCTTGTTTATATACAAGCGTATTTATCTCTTTTTTCTTATGTGTTATATTTCTACAAATCAGCATAAAAATGTATGTATGCATGTATGTATGTATGTATTTGTCTATGTGTGTATGTATGTATATATGTATGTATGTATATGTGTGTGCGTGTACGTGTGTATGTACGTACGTATGTATGTATGTATGTATGTATGTATGTATGTATGTGTGTATGTATGTATGTATGTATGTATGTATGTGTGTATGTATGTATGTATGTATGTATGTATGTATCAATGTATGTATGTGTGTTGTATGTATGTATGTATGTATGTATGTATCAATGTATGTATGTGTGTTGTATGTATGTAAGTATGTATGTATGCATGTATGTATGTATGTATGTATGTATGTATGTATGTATGTATGTATGTATGTATGTATGTATGTATGTATGTATCAATGTATGTATGTGTGTTGTATGTTTGCACGTGCGTACGTATACATGCATGCATGCATGTATACATGTATGTTCTACGCATATATACCATATGTACAACTATGCTATTTAACTACGTATCTAAATGTCGATTAGTACTCAATGGTTGTTTAACTCTACCCAGTTAAACCTTACATCAAGCAATGTTTCGCTCAAACGATTACGTTGTACATATCCTAGCCATGCACTACAGAATACGCCGTTTTGGCATCATATCTAACCACAGTTTGAACTGCGCTGACATTACCTGCTCTTTCCAGACGGTGGGTCGGACGACGGAGCTAGTCGCAGATAGAGTGCGTGGGTTTCGTCCTCCGCCTGATACTAATCACCACGCTGCTCGGTTTGTCACGTGACCCGCCAGGTGGCACACTGAACACCTCACCGCATAATATATGCAGTTGTCTCCTGGCGCGATGCATGCTTTGGTGTCATGACATGAGTAAGTCACCAATGTGAAAATGTTTACTTTATAGCAGGTCAATAATAAGGAACTATTCACGGCTGAGTCACAATGTTACGTTGTCACGTAAAGTAGATCAAACACATAGAATGGACAGATATTTGATAACTGTGGGCTACACATAGATGAGAAAATTGTTGGACTCTCGATAAGCCAATGGCTTCCTTGTCCACTTTGCCATCTGGAACTTGTTGTTTGGGATGGTAAAAATCTTGTTAAATCTTTTCACATTAGTGTTTCATAAGGATGTTGCCTATGTATATTATAGAGTGAACTGTGTCCTATTCATCAGACAATGTTTATTCCCTGAAACATTTAGCACAGTCAGCCAGTCAGTTATGATTCCCTAACGAGGACCCTAAATCTAGCCCAATACTTACATATAATCCAAACCCTAACCCTTACTGGCTGATTGAGTTGATTTCTCTGAGAATTAACATTGTCTGATGAGTAGGTCAATGTGAGCATTTGATGAAAATCAGCTCAGTTGCATTTTAATGTGTTGGGGTTTAATTTGTATGTAACTATGTATAATGGTATAATTTGTATTATGCGAGCGGTCATTTCCTCTTAACGAATTGCTGTGAAACCTTAACACAGCTGTTTTTTCGTCAAACCACACATTTTTAGTCCATATGCATGGTTGTTTGAATAGTTTGTTCCCCATACAACAATTGAGCATCGTAATACGCGAATATAATATTTATTGTGTATATTATTATTTATTATGACGTAAAAACGGTCAGTGTTATCATATGATTGACCGAACGTTCGAACGAACGATCGAACCGTCTACTCAACCACGTACTGTTGCTACATTTGCACTCATGTCTTAGTTTGATCTGCATCAATTGTGTATCACTGGTCACTTACGATGAGACAATTGTATATCACTGGTCACTTATGATGAAACAATTGTGTATCACTGGTCACTTATGATGAGACAATTGTGTAACACTGGTCACTTACGATGAGACAATTGTGTAAGACTGGTCACTTACGATGAGACAATTGTGCATTACTGGTCACTTACGATGAGACAATTGTGTATCACTGGTCACTTACGATGAGACAATCGTGTAATACTGGTCACTTACGATGAGACAATTGTGTAACACTGGTCACTTACGATGAGACAATTGTGCATCACTGGTCACTTACGATGAGACAATTGTGTATCACTGGTCACTTACGATGAGACAATTGTGTAACACTGGTCACTTACGATGAGACAATTGTGTAACACTGGTCACTTACGATGAAACAATTGTGTATCACTGGTCACTTACGATGAGACAATTTTGTAACACTGGTCACTTACGATGGGACAATTGTGCATCACTGGTCGCTTACGATGAGACAATTGTGTAACACTGGTCACTTACGATGAGACAATTGTGTAACACTGGTCACTTACGATGAGACAATTGTGCATCACTGGTCACTTACGATGAGACAATTGTATATCACTGGTCACTTACGATGAGACAATTGTGTAACACTGGTCACTTACGATAAGACAATTGTGTAACACTGGTCACTTACGATGAGACAATTGTGCATCACGGTCACTTACGATGAGACAATTGTGTATCACTGGTCACTTATGATGAGACAAATCAAAATGTAAAATTGAGGTCCCTCTCTCTGAGATATCTGCTTTAGGTTGGCACTTCTGGATAAAACGGTTTAAACCAACCGAGAGAACGTGCATGATGGCACTGTTTGGGGGGGGGAAATGGTGGACAGAAGAACAGACTAAGAAATGGAGAAAACAGAAACAACACGAGCAGCAACTTGAGATAAAGGTATCCACTCAGCACAGTAAACTCGCAGAAATACAAAATGTGACAGTAGCGGAATACGTCGGACAAATGAGTTAGATTTATCTCATTTTATTTTATAATAATAATGTTTTTAATTCAGACAAAAAGTCCATAGATAGACATACAATACATGTTTCATATATATATATATATATATATATATATATATATATATATATATATATATATATATATATATATATATATATATATATATATATATATATATATATATATATATATATATATATATATATATATATATATATATATATATATATATATATATATATATATATATATATATATATATATATATATATATATATATATATATATATGAAACACACATATTGAGCATAAAAATAAATGTAAACATTATGTCAGGTAAACATGTAGAAATGTACATACATACACATACATATATACATACAAGCATATATACATACACATACATACATACATATATATATATATATATATATATATATATATATATATATATATATATATATATATATATATATATATATATATATATATATATATGCATAATAAGTTTATTATTTCAGACAATCAGCAGTTTGTTTATATAAAATATAAAATAAATATTTTTTTAAAGTATATTTAAAGATTATACAAGGATGCAATCCAGTGAATTTTCAATTTAGATGTACAATATGTGTCGCAAATTACAATGTTCTGAATAATTGGATTCAATGACTTCTCAATCCTAGTCATTAAACTATAAATAGCATTTTAGTTTGGTACGATGCGCTTTTTACCCGGTGATAATTATCATGCATCCTCCTTGGCCGGACCATACGCATACCTCACAAAAACTAAGGCCTTATGACCGTC